>JAVJGI010006604.1:0-56786 GCA_035590275.1 Ibycter americanus
ACATTTGGCAGTATGGAGTTTGTCTTCATGAGTAACAGTTAAGCATGATGGAGCCCTGCTTTCCTTGGGATGGCTGAACACCTGCCTGTCCATGGGAAGTGGTGAATGAATTCCTTGCTTTGCTTTGCTTGCGTGCGTGGCTTTTGCTTTACATGTTAAATTGTTCTTATCTGAACACTTGAGTTTTACATTCCTTTCCAATCCTCCTCCCCACCTTTCTGGGTGAGGGGAAGTGAGCAAGCGGCTGCATGGTGCTTGGTTGCCGGCTGGGGTTAAACCACGGCAATGAGAAAAAACAATAATCATTGCTCAAATGACTTTGTGCCTTCAAAGAAAAATGTTTGCTTCCTTTCACCATAAAATAAGTTGCTTTGCATTTCTTCTTGACATTATGTTGTGGAATAATAAAGCTCAAAAATATATATCATAGGATAGTTGCATGTTGAGTTTTCATTTTAAGCATTTAGAAGATGTTTTATCATTCTGGAAAAAAGTGAGCCACAAAAGAAGCAACTTTTGCAAGGAAAAAAAATAAATCACTGAACACTTGAAATATGTTTGCCTTTTCACATTTTGGTCTCCAAATTCTGCATAGTAATCCTTACTTTCCAAGGTCAAATAAAGCTGATCTTTATTCTTCCAAAGTGAGATGTCTCAGGTGAGTTATGTTTGAAGTTCAGTATGTTATTTGGATAAAGTGAGAAGCCAATTAAGAGATACATGATCTATGCGTAACAGGAGAAATTTCACAATAGGAGGAGGTATGACAGAACATAAGAGAAATGAAATACTTATGAAGGAAAAATGCTTTTTGGTGATCTTTGGGTTGCAAGAAATTTGATCAATGGCATTAGTGTTACACTGTGTTATGTCAGCACAATAAAAGTTATGTTTGATCCCTACATACTGAATGAGAAATTTAATACTAAGTTGAGCTTTGTTTTAGGCAGGTTTGAGTGAGTCTGCTTTTGTAACCTTTAAAAAAGAATTCAAAAAGTAATAATAATGCTACAGGAGCTAGTTGTTTTCACTGGATAAACAGTGGTTTCTGGCCTCTATTATACTAAAATGGCCAGATGGAAAATCAGGCCCTGGGGATATCCAACCCATGTGTTTGGTGTATGAAGTCTTGTACAGCCAGAGATCTTCTCAGAATACCACTTCATGGATAGGGTGCTCTTTTGCACTATTGGTTGAATGAGATCTTGTATTTGAGAAGAATAAAAGAAGATTGGGGAAAAAGAGAAGGGGGAGAGCCATGTGAGAAAGTTGAGGTGGATCACAGTCACCTCAATATTTTGTTGTACATTCTATCTATTGAATTAGTTTTATTTTAGGGAAAATGCTCTCTAGGTCTATTAATTGTAGCTAGGGATGTTAGTTGTATCACAGAATGGTTGAGGTCAGCAGGGACCTCTGGAGGTCATCTGGTCCAACCCCCTGCTGAAGCAGGCTCACCTAGAGCAGGCTGCCTAGGACTGTATACAGCTAGCTTTCGAATTTGCCCGAGGATGGAGACTCCACAACTCCTCTGAGCAACCTGTGCCAGTGCTTGGTCACCCTCACAGTAAAAAAGCGTTTCCTGATGTTCAGAGGGAACCTCCTGTCTTTTGGTTTGTGTTCATTTTCTCTGGTCCTGTCACTGGGCACCACTGAAAAGTGCCTGGCTCCACCTCATTTGCACCATCCCCTCAGGTATTTATACACATTAATAAGATCCCCCCTCAGCCTACTCCAGGATAAACAGTCTCAGCTGTCTCACACTTACCATATGGGAGAGATGATCCAGTCCCTTCATCATCTACGTGGCCCATTGCTGGACTCTCTTCAGCATCTCTGTAGATTTATTAATAGCAGATTTCTTTTACAAGAGTTGGCATACATTTGGTTCCTAACTACACATGTGTTACAAGAGTACGTATTTTAAATACAACAGGGTAACTGGCTTTCTATTCCAGTTTTTGTACTGTTGTGCTTTTACCAGAAGCATTTATTTAAATGAATCAAAAATGTATTCTGTATGAAGAGGTGGTGTGCCTGCCTCTTTAGTCTGGTTAAGGCATTGCTGGTTGGCTGTGTTGTAATGAAAATTGGTAAATTTTCTAATGTATTTTTTTTGATATAAAATTATAATGCATTGCTTTGTCCCTAATGTCACCTCTGTAATGAACTACAAAACAGTCACTGAGACTGGCAATATGTTAGGCAGGTGCAGAATGTTAGACATGTATAGTGTACTTCTGCTTTTTTCACACTAGATAGGAAAATTTCAGGCATATATTGTGTTTTCAATTATCATATCAAATCTTTGAGAATTCTGTTTCCATTCCAAATTGTCTTGGTGGCTTGATTGTGTGGTAGATTCACAGTGCCTATGGCTATACTGAAAGCAGCAGCATTTAACAGTTTATGTTGAGGAACTGGGGGTATCTGGAATTCAGATGTAGTTCTCAGTGAATTTAATCACACCCATTTTGTTTCTTGTTCTAGTATCGGTGCATTGAGAATACGAAAATCAGGTATGTTCCAAGGATTACATTGTTGGTATTTGCAAAAGACTCTGACAGTGAAAAGCACAGAGACAGTTCAAACAGTCCAGGGCTCTGGTGCATGTTACTTTACCCTGCACCGCGCGGGTTTTACAAGCCAAGATATGTCAATGGGACAGTCAATAAAAACCATCTTCATGCTTTTTCTCAAGTAGAAATTGTTCCTTGCATTAAGTGGAGATAAGAAAGATCTGAGGAGGGATCAAGACAATCGAAATGAGAACAAAGCAGTTTCTGCCGTTCGTCTAAACAAGCTTAAGGCTAAGGGGTGAAAACTTTTGAAATAAAAGAAGTTCTGCTCCTGAACTTGTTTGATAAAATAATCTTGCCTGGTCTGTTTCTCTTCTCACTTTCTTTTTTTGCAGTGGGAATATATTATTTCCATGATTATACTGTTTAAAGCCCATAATTATTGTTGTAAAGGGTAAATGTAAAAGTAATAATTTTGGATAGATCAATTACAATTAATACATATCTTAGTGAATGACATATTAAATGGTCCACTTTTTTTCATTAACTAATAACAATAATCTTTGCAGCTCAGGCCAAACCAAGTGAATTATGAAAAATACTAAATGTATATAGATTAAAAGCATACTTTTGATAAAAAGATAAGCACTTTTGCAAAAAATGAAAATTTTAACTTGCTTTTCGATGACAGATTTTAGCAACAGAAAAATCATTTAGGAACTTTAAGGTAATTTTTTATTGAGTTGTGTAATCGGGTTTGAGTCTGAAATTTATCATGGATAAAGGTGAAATATATCATGTGGTAGTGTCTGACCTATAAGTCAAAAAGTTCAATTAATCACTCTTAAATGTAGTTAAGCAGTAAAGTGTATATTACGCTTACAGACAATTAATTGCCGTTTTCAAAAAGCTGCTTAAACACTGAGGCTTTGATTAATGTCTGGGTCTAAATGCTCAAATATTCTATTCCTTATAGAGTTGCAAGGCAAAACTATATCAAAAGCTGATGTTTTGTCTGAACAGTTTTATCTTTCACTGATAACTGGTAATCTTACATGCATAAAGTACAAATTATTGACATATAAGTGTTTTGGACATAATCTGCTTTTTAGTCTCAGAGGTTCAGCAGTCGGAATGAGAGAGTTAAGATGATAATCCTAGAGCATTTTTAAGCACGTTCTCTTCTCTAGCTGGAAATACGTATTTTGATTATTGTGCCTTGGAGAAAGAAATAAAGCAACTGAGCTTCCTATTTAAATGCAGGATTAAATTCTGGCTGCTGAAGTGCCTAAGCCAAGATAACAGGCTGATGAGGAAGGAAAGTAGCAGTGACGGGTTTGGTAGCACAGTGGACAGCTTGAGCGGTGTCTGAGCAGCCTATCTACTGTCATGAGCATTGTAGGAAAAGCACAACCCGTAGGCACTAGCTAATTTCTTTCACTAACAGAATTGTGTATCCTCTACTGTTTTGTGGCCATATTCAGCATTTGCAATCCTTAGCATCTCTGTTATGTTTATGATACAAAGAAATACATGGTATTTGTTTTAGTGGCTGCTTTTCTATCCATGAAGTTAATTTAATTACCAAATTTGTTGTACTGAAAGTTTAGAGCAGCGCAACTGTCTCTGCATAGGTGCTTTTAAGCACCCAGACATTTGTGCATTTTGTAAGGTTTTAGTTAGTTAAACCATGTATTTCAGAAAGACAGATAGTAAGTTCTTTTAGGGAAATCTAAAAATTCCTGACCAGCAACTCTCAAGAATCTAACGTATATGACAGTTGATAGCAGCATCTTTTCTCCCATTTTTTATGCAGACCACTGATCGTGACTTCTTGGAGCCTTTTTTCAGGCAAGTAAAATGCAATCTTACTTGTCATTGTTATCACAGGTAGTCAGCACTTAGGTTCAGTTGTTCAGTTTATATTTAAAACAGGAGGTTGATTTAATTGGTTTTGTGTCCATTGTACATTGCAGAATTCCTTGACA
Organism: Ibycter americanus; assembly: GCA_035590275.1. Taxonomy (NCBI): domain Eukaryota; kingdom Metazoa; phylum Chordata; class Aves; order Falconiformes; family Falconidae; genus Ibycter; species Ibycter americanus. The sequence goes on from JAVJGI010006604.1 coordinate 4,508, forward strand.
TCAGAAAATGCCATGTCATGTAACTGATGCGTTTCCTAGGTGATATTAAGCCACTTCAGTGAAGCTGAGAATCACATGTGAAATTGCCATTCTCCCAAACTAAGCCAAAGATAGTGACATGTTTATACTATTGTGATGATATGATGATTGGAATTAATTTTAAGACAGTATTAAGGAGTTGCTTGTTTTTTGAGTTTATGTTTTACATTAAAAACAATCAACAAAATAGCCATTACCTGGAAGTTACAGGCACTGAGATATCCCAGTTAAACGTGTGAGGCGCAAAAGGGAAAAGACTGAAATCACTAGTGGCAAGTTTTTTTGTCAGTCATCTTTATAAAAGGTATTTAGGCTGGGAGGGAAACAGTCTGACCATTACTTCTTTTAATTGTGCTTCTTTTCCCTTTCTCTTTATCATCTTTCCACATTTTCACACCTCATCAGTGCTACGGCGTTCTCTGAGTTGATATACAGTTTGGCATGCTGCTGAATCACAGACATGGCCTATGAAATATTTTACTGCAAGTGGAATAAAAAGAGCAGCCGCTCCGTTACCACCTCTGTTTTTCTAGGCGCCTGTGTGCCTGCAGCTGTTCGAGCCCAGGCTCACTAGGTGTCAGCAAAGTAGTCCAGAAAAAAGCTTTTTTCTGAGAATTAAAAAAGGAAGCGATAGTTAAAACTTCATGCATGTAGCAGAATTTTTAAAGCATATTAGGCTGTTGTTTTAGTTCAAGTTAACCTAACCTAGAAAACCAGGGTGGTTGTGTTTTCTGTGCCATTAGCTGTGTTTTATTTCATAGTAAAACTGCTTTCCATACATAGAAAGTACCATTTGTGTGTCTAGGGAACAGAGACTACATGCTGCACTTCAGGCAGTAAGTGAGAAAGACTATGAGTTAGAAAAGTGATTGCTCTGTGAACGTTAAAAAATACCCTGTCTGCTCAGATATCAGGTGTACAGTCTAAGTAACTTTCTCAACCATGTCCTGTGTGTTATCAGGTTCCATGTTTTCTTCTAAAGATGCACAAAAATTCTCTCTCTCTCTCTCTCTCTCCATTTGTTGTTTTTCTTTTCCGTTTGGATTCCACTAATTGGTAACACTTTCTGTATTTTCTCTGGCTTTCCGCTAGCTTGTGCCACAGAAGGCAGCATCTGCCTTCGCACTCAAGGCAATTGTGCTTGCCAGCCTTTCAGATGCCATCGCCCACTGGCTTGGTTCTTTCTGGCTAACGCCGGGCTCAACAGTGGGTTTTTATTTTATTCTTTGACAAACATTATCTGATAGATCAACCTCCCTCAGAACTTTGCCTTTATTTCCCAATGCCTTTTTTAACATTTTGGCCTATTCTTAGGGGTGTTTGCAAAGGCCTGCCTTGCCGCTTCACTCAGAGTTCAGAACCAAACATTTCAAAAAAGCCTTTCTATAATCATCACAAAATCAGCTTTACCTGGAACTACCGTAGCAGCAGCCATAGCTTGCACCTGAAGAACAAGCAGCTTTTACTACATCATATGCAACAAAATGTAACTGATACAATCCACATGTAGGGTGTGTAGTTGCATACGTTTCAGTATATATACATTTACATGCATATGAAAAGTATGTTGTTTTAACATTTTGAAATACTTGGTATATGATGCTCTCTCAAATAGCTTTTTCCTTTAATTTTTAAACCAGATGCTTTGGTATCCATGAAGAAACAATTGCTAAGTGGCTTAGGGTATTGTCTGTGGGCAGTGAGGCTTATTTCTGTATTTATTTATGGAACTGATTCAGCCTCTGTTTAAGTAGTAAAGCATACATGTTGGCTTATTGAGGAGACTGAAAAGCTCATCTTCTGTGTCTGATGAAATTTGTTGAGTTAGAGATGTGTGATGCTGTAAGGCAAGAAGTAGTGACCTCTGAAGCTCAAGAAAAAGTTCCAATAAAAATTAGTTGGCCAAATCTAAGGCTATGCAGTATTAAATATTGTCTGTGAAACTGCTGTTTAATGTTAAGCTACTGCAAATGTTCATGAGGATGCATCCTCTGAAGAAGTAAAGCACTGAGTTTAATTATTATAACCTTCACATAATTCCTGGTATTTAAGGCTTTAAATTTACTTTTGAAGAGACTGTTTTGAAGATAGTGCTCCACAAGACTGCTGCAATGTTTAACTTGGGCTGCTTTAGAGGGAGCTAACCTATTTAAAAGCTATAGCTCATATAAGCTTGGTTGTTAGTGGACTAATGTACATAAGACAGAGTATAAATGTTGTCTTTTGCTTTCCCCATATCTGGAACTTCTTCCAGAAACTGAAGAAACCCAAGATGCAATAATTACTTTGATGGTAATTCAGTAAAGAAACACATGGGTTTTCTGTTTTTACAAGTTTACCACAATTTAAACTTTTTAATTTTTAACGTGGGAAAACTACCATATTTTTTATTTTGAAAAAAATGATGTCTATGCTAAAAATAAGCAACATAACATGAAAAATTAGTGATGTAGTTGTTGAGAATGTAGAATTGGAGTGAGCTTCAGTGTCAATAATACAAGTGAGGAAATCTAAGTCTTAAGCCACGATTGAGTAAGTGGATAAGTGTAACTCATAAGAACTGTAGGAATTGTTATAAATTTGTGGGTTTAGGCATGCACAGCAATATGGGAATAAAAAAGAAAAATCTGTACCATTTTCCAAAAATAACTTTTAAATATCCTGAAAGCCACCATAATTGACTGCATGCTTGCTTGTTTGTTGAGAAACGTGCTATCAAGAGGTACGTTTCCACATTATGCTAGCTTTCGATAAAATTGTCTTCTCAGGTTTGGCATTACTGTATGGATACTTTCTGCTTTGAACTTAGCAAACAAGATCCAGTAGCAATGTGTAGCGTAGTGCATTCTGAGGAGTGGATCCTGCACTCTGTGTAAACCAAGTGTACCTATTTTTAGGCTCTTTCAGATTAATCTCCATAAGATTTGTCTGTAGGAAGTGGAGCTTATTTCTGTATTTGTTTATGGAACTGATTCAGCCTCTGTTTAAGTAGGAAAGCATATATATTGGCTTATTGAGGAGACTGAGGTGTGCTGGTGATAAAAATCATTAACAGTCTTGTTTGAAGATCTCTCAAATGCTGTATAGCACAGTGTTTCTTGTGGCCTAAGGTAGGGGTTTGCTGTATAAGTTAGATTTCAAATCATGTTGGCACTGTTCCTTATACAACAAAGGGATATATATATTTTTTTTTTAATCTAGCATTGATTCAAGTGCCCTTAACAACAGCAGTGACAGTGCAGTTCCTTTATCTTTCCATAGTTAACTTTGGCACATCACATGAAATAATTTCTAATACTGTAAGAAATGTTCTAGGAGTTACTGTAGAAGTCTGAAATTGATTTTGCTGGCAAATGGAAAACAGGAACAACAGATTGCAGGTGTAGCGTGATAGCTATATAATGTCCATTCAGCTTTTGATGCATAGAAGCATGATGGTGTCAGAGGTAATATCATTAATTATAGAGAAGGTGCGGTGCAGGAGTACCCAAGCAAGAGAATGGTTGTCACTAAACCCAGGCATACCAGGCTAGAGAAGTTTCTCAGGAATAGAGCTAATAAGGGACTTACGAGTTTGGTTCATGGCTGCATGCATTCTGTGAAGCAGCTAGTCTTTAGTTTCAGGAATATGATGAAGTGAGGGACATCCTACGCAAAATGTATTTTTCTTTGAGGAGAGCAGCCTTCCGTCATCTCTCGGGGGTTTTGTGCTGTCAGAGGCACCCCGGCTTGGTCTCGTGTGTGTTACTTTGTAGCAGGTAGGCTTTGGGAAAAGGAGGAAAAAGCTCGCTGCAGATAAACTGGTAGCGATAATGAGCTGTAAAGCATTGCCTTGCTTTTAATAACCTTGATTTCTTTAATTTGTTCAACACTTCCTTTGTATGCAGAATATGTCTTTAATGCTGCATGTTCTGACATCCTGAACTCTTCAAATTTATTTTGCTGCTTTAGCTACACAGTCCTAATGGAAAATGACAATAGTAGAGTAAAATCTTGGGGTTTGTGTTCCAAATGTACATCTGCTCATAAAAACATTTATTGAGGTGAATTAAGAATGTGGTTCAGGCCTCTGCTGTTATTTCTTTGACTTGCATGTAAAAGAGTTTTGTAAATCTAGATAATTAGTGCAGAGCTATGTTGACATTGCAGATTGCTTCCTTGGCATAATGGAAGTTTGTTAACTTAATTTTTATAGATACTCCCATCACCCGCCCCCAAAAATACAAAGAAGAAAAAAGAAGATGGAAAATCATGCATGCCTTTGAATATGACAGAACTTTCTGGAGGAAAAAAAAAATAAATTTAACACCACCACCACCACCCACCCCAAATCAAAGCCTGCTTGCATTGAAGTTACTGGCCTGAAAGGTTTCCTTGAAGTTAATGGTTTTTAAAACCTCTGGGTTCATTGTTGTTTTGTATACGGTATATTTAGGATGAAATTTTATTTTTAAAACAAAGTGTGAGAGTTCCATTTTCTCTCATTCCTTTTTCTTTATTGACAATATGATACAGGAGTGCAAAAGGAAATACAGTAACAGCTTAAAAAAAGAAACAGAGGGGATTCTGAATGATTGTATGGCTTCTATGTAAAAAAAAAAAAGAAAAAAAAGGCAAAACTCTTGATATAACTGTCTCAAATGAGTGCTTGAGAGGCACATGAGGAAGTGCTTTTTAAAAGTGGAAGTTCTTAATATGTTTGAAAATGGATAATATTTACAGTAAGTATGCAAGCATGCATCTTATATTTTGGAGGTTACATAAAAACAAGTTCAACCTCTGTTTTGGATAGTCTCTAATCAAGGGGTATGTATTTGAAACAAAAAAAAATGTGTGGCTTTCAAATCAGTGTAGTACAGTTGAATTTCAGCTTATCTTTGAGGGGTATATTCTGCTTCTGTACTGGCTGATAGGAAATTTTGAAGACACTGGCAATGTAACTATAGAAAACCTGCAAGATAGAATTATTCTTTAGCTATTTTTAATGAAAATTAGAAGTGGCATTAAGAAATGTAAAGCCAAAGTTAGCGCAGTACTTCTGAAAACAGTTATATCTGGAATGAACAGCGGTTAGAAGAAAGCTGTTGGTTTAAGCCAGTCTTGAATGTTATATGCTAAACCCCACAATTAACAGCAGGAAAGTTGTATTTTGTTAAAAGAAAATATACAAGTTCCTTAAGAAGCACTGCATGTGATGCCAACACATTGTAAGGAAATAGAGAAATTGAGTGCAGTTGACATGGGGAATGTTGAACAGAAACTGGTTATTTGAGTGAATGAAGGCCACATAGTCAGTCTTAAGCTTGATAGAAATTCTCTGAATTACTTTGCCCGAGAAAGCAATGTAGCACTTAAACATATTTCTTTCCAGCTGGTGCCACTTGTAAGTGGCACATAAGCCATAGCTGATAGCAAAATTTATTTGATACAATGCAGATTACTATTTTTGCAGTTGCTGGTATCTTGGCCAGATTTTTACAGTTGGTGAACCTGTGGTTGACATGTGAAGTGCAGAGGGTTGTTGGGACTGTCATTAGCATTTACAGATGATTTAGTCTTCAGCTTTCCTCTGGCTTTTAATATGTTGACTGGAGACACTTTATCCAGAATGATTTCTTGTGACTCCTTGAGGGTGAGAAAAATCTCCCTGGGGGTCCTGCTTCCTCGCTGGATGACCTGGCCACATGCAAGAGGACAGAGATACCAGTTAAGAGGGGAACAACTAAGAATGTTGAGAAAGAGAAGAATAAAAGACTAGGGAATAAAGCCAAGACTGGCATACGGAAGAGGCAGAGGACAATATAAGGAAGATCCAGGATACAGTTAAAAGTAGGTGGGAGTAGGGGAAGAAGGAAGGGATATGAGCTGGTTGGGGAATGTAGAGGTTGAAGACATGAGAACAGGGAAGAAGATAACTAACAGAAAAGAAGCAGGTAGAGAAATGAAGTAACAAAATCAGCGTATGAGCCTGGAAATAAGAACAGCCTTTGGCAATGGCTATAGGCTTCTATTGCAAAGTATGGCTTTGCACCAGTAATTCCTCTATCTTGATACTAATTTATCAGAAAAGTGGATGTGAGACTTAGCAGTTGTAAGTGTACTCCCCCATATGTTGGCATTACTATGAAATTCCCTGAAGTTAATTTCTGGGTAGTTAGTCAGCCTGAAGTGTTTGCTGCTGTTTTGTAGCCTCAACTGGGAGCCAGTAATGAGCTCTGTGCCTCTTTGTTTCTCTCAGACAACCTATGCCTGGCCAGCTTCCCAATTTATTATCATCTGGCTTTACCATTTTAAGCTTTAAAAAATTATTTTAAACATTTTTTATACAAGTATTGTATTTATTGTTTCAGTCAAAACTGTTTTTTTTTTTCTGTAGAACCTTTTTTTGCTGAAATGATAGAACCCAAAGCAGTGAAATGACCAAGTGTGAACATTTAAAATATTTCTGTGGATTTTCCTTTTGTTCCTGTTGTTTCTATGGAGTAGTCACTGTTGCTATGTATTTCTTCTCTTTGTGGTTGCCAGAACATGACTAGCTGGGTCAGCATGCTCATGGTGTTAGTGGGGAATAACATAATTGCTGCTTGATTAGAGGAGGTATTTTAGAAACAGCTTTCCGAGTTAGAAGAATCCCTACAATGTTTAAATTTCTCTAGCAATGGCATAATCACAAGTAATTAACTAAACAAGGCACGGTTAATTGTGATGAGGTAGCAACCTTTCTATTGGAAAAAAAGGTGGGGCGGGGAGGGGAAGTAAATGTGAACAATATTCGATATTGTGGTGTCCTGAGCTTTGCAGTGTGCACTTACGCATGTCAACCTAAAATCTCTCGAGCAATGAAACTGTGATCTTTTAATTATTTTAATCAATGCTATACAGTCAGACAGGTCAAGTAGTTACCTGCTATAGCTGAATAAACTTGACTAAAAGAACCCCCTCTCAGTCTGTGTTCTCATGGGTGCACTCAGATGGATGCACTTTCACCTAAAGGGCATGCAGATGCCTGAGAGCAAGCTTTCGGGAAGTGTTTTGAGTATTGAAACTTTTTACAGTTAATGGGCTGTTTTTCACAGATGTGAGAGGAAAAGAAATAAAGAATGCATCACTAGCAAAAAACAGCTTGTTACGTCCTCTTCTTCCACTTTCTGTGTTGTTTTCAACCACTGACTTTCGGCCACATATGTTGCTTTTTATCATTCTGAGAAATGTTGAATGTAACTTATAAACTAGCAAAAAAAAAAAAAAATTGTGTTTCTTATTTTTTGTGCAAGTTTTCTTGACAGGCTGCTGGATTTCTGAGCGAGTCAGATGCTACAGCCTTGCAGCTTAGAACGTGCTTGAACATAAAACTGAATTTTGTCATCTTAGATATCGTGCTGACTGAGAAAGTTCCTTAAGAAAATTCATAATGAAGCCAAGACAGAATCTAGTATAGAGATGAAGCAGCTCAGAGGTGAGAGGAGCTGATTTGCACCATCAGGTGCTGCTGTGGCTGGATCCTGACCCTTGCGCAGGGACAGTTTCAGCCCAGTGAAAGTTCAGGGATGCCAAGAATTTCTTGTCAGCAGGAAAAATTCACACTTGCAGTGTTCATTTTAGTGAAGGCTTCTGCTAACGTATATTTGCCTCTTAATAACTAGAGATCACCATTTCTGAAGAGAGCACATGTAATATAAATGTAGCACCTCAGAGTGGAAAGTAGAGCTTGAAGGGTAAGCATGTCAGGCAAGACAGTTCTTGTAGCCCAGACTGTTTTAGTTATACAGCAGGATGAAAACTCAGTTGTTTGCACAAAGTCAAAGTTTTACAATAGAAATGTCTGTGTAATATCAACTAGGAATAACAGGGTTATAGAGTATCAGCAAAAGAGATGGAACAAATGCTCGCTTCCAGCCTTGCCAGTACGCCACCCTGCGCCAAACATATAATGAACTCCTGGCAATACAGTGGTCATATCGCACTGAAATCGTGGGCATCTGAGGGTTGTTATTAAACTGTGACTACTCCATATCCACTGTTTATTGTTTCCTGTTTGCTTTGGGCTTAGAAGTTCATTAAAATGCTACAATGTGACCTTTAGATTTTTGAGAAGTACAATTTGCTACATAACTTCAATATTTTGATAGGTTTTTTTCAAATAAGGTCTAAGCTTGGAAGAAGCTGTAGTATGGCCAAGCCTGTTATCATGATATATGTGAACAAATGTGTTGCCAGAAGAAGGTTTAAAAGTGTGCTATAGTTTTATGGATGCAGTAAATATGCATAGCTCCTAGCCCCTGTAAACCAAGAGATGACAGAGACTTGTTTAGAAAGTTAGAAAATCTACGAAGGTACAGCTTAGCCGGAATGCCAATTGACAGCTGCACCATGCATTATAGCCAGAATGATTGGACACATTTTGAAAAGTGTGTATACACTAACTATGCAGGCACCTCAGCGTTAATCAGAAAAACTGAAACCACTGTCAAGACACGATCGTACTTGTGATAAAAGTGTGCTTCAGAAAACACTTGCAATGAACAGAAATACACAAGTCATTAAAGGAACCCTGACTTGATGATACGGAAGCTGAAGTAGAGTCAGCAAAAAAATCTTTCACTGTTGCCTAAAATGATTGCCTCTTGGAAACAGCAGTGTCCTGGTGAGAGTAATAATGTTGGGTTTATGCACCTTTATTCAGAGTGGTGACAATTAAAATGGCGATGCACATGCCATTCTTGCTGACAAAAAGATTTTTTGCTTTACACAGCAATGTCTCCACTTGTGGTCGAGGTAGGTAATTTGGGACAACAGCCTTCATACGTCTGGCTCGTGAGTTCATCCATTGGCCACATGAAGCTACTATCTTTGGTAGAGTTACCTTCAGTACTGCTTTTTGTCAGCAATACCTCCATTACTGAATCAGTACTGAACAGAGACATTTTTCTTTTCCACAACATCACTAGACATCATAATGTGTGACTTCACTTGCTGTGTGTTAGTTCATGCTTCTTGTGTCCTTGCCGGCCGATGAGATTCTGCTCCTGCTTCTCCTCTATGGACTGTGGATATTTGATGTCCACCTAACAAGAACACATTTCTAAGATCACCTGAACACTGGTGGAGTCTTGCCTTCATTAAAATTTCTCTTTTGAAAGGAAAATAGAAGGAGAAATTGGGGAAAGAAACTGTCATGGAAAGATCATCAGAAACAGCTTCTAAAGGGAAGAAAAATACTGTCAAATTCCAGTTTCACACACATTCAGTCTTCTTACTGATATATGCTCACCTTGTGAATGTGATCAGAGAAATCACTGATGATGTTTCCTGGTAAGCTGATGAATGATAGAAAGCTGCTGGATAAGAACAGATTAAAATTAACTTAATGAATTGATTCATTTGGATCAATGAAATTTTGACCTTTGAGTTGAGAGACAGAACAGTCAAGGGCCTGCTGTGAATGGAAGATTCAGTATAGTCATGACAGCAGTTCCACAACTCCATCTTTAAGCTTAAGAAACACAGAGAACTGCTAAATTATTGGTAGGGTCAATGCCTGATAACAAATGTTTCTCAAAATGAGGATCGCTTGAGGCTCCCTTTACCTAGGCTTTACAGAGCTGAGATTAGCATAGCTAGAGATGAACTCAATACAATGTTTAACCTAAAAAAAAGAAGAAGGAAAGTTAATTTTTCTCTCTGTTCAGGTTCAGAACAAGACAAATAAATTGTCTTGTGAGTGTGTTAGTTATGAAGCAAGGTGAAGGTATATTTTGACAAGATTGTGCTATTGCAGAAGTAGGACTATGACTAAGGTAGAAGTGGCAGCATGGAGAGAAGTCAGGCAATAAAGTCAGCTTTTGGATGGAGGTGGGACTACTACTACATCCTCTTATCTGAGCTAAGTTGCATATATTCCTAATGGATAGTGTGGCCCTGAGTGCCAGGGATGTAAGCAAATAAGGTTTTCATTTCAACTAATTCTGTAATTTTGTGTATGTTCTCTTTATTTTAACTTGTCTCCTTGAAACATCCAGCAAACGAGACAAGGCAAAAGGTATATACTGTGAATCTGCTACTGAAACTGCATAGTGTCATGTAACATAAAATTTTTTTCTATTTATATTAGGAAGACTTACCAAGCAGGAGCTGTGCCTGGGGAATCAGAAGCATGATGCTGATCGCTTGATGTTCCTGAAAACTTTTTCCTGTGAAGCCTTTCTGCAGTTTCAGGGAAAGAGGTATACAGTTATGCTTTTTGATACAGATGTTGTGTATACATTTTTTTTTTTTATAGCCTAAAATGTCACAGGGAGTGACATGTGTGGGGAAAGATACCTTTGAGGTAGTGTAATGCTGCGCTTTACCATTATATAATGAAACTATTAGTGTATGACATTCCTCCCTACCTCCCTTCAGTTCTTGTGGGGTATTTGAGAAATACAGCTGGTGGATTTTTCCCTGTGGACATACCTATTTTTTGGAAGCTTAACAGTGTGAAAAAGGTATTGCAGTCTTTTGCAAAGAAGCAGAAGTTGTTCTTAAAGGGCACGTGGTAGGTTTTAGTACAACTTTTTTCCCATTCAGTGTACTTGAGGAATATTAACATTTCCTGTCTGTAACAGGTGGTGTAGACTTGTTTAGCAAGGACTAGAGATAATATGTGAGTTTGCAACGTTCAAAAAGTTCAACAACGAACATGAATGAAAATAACTGTTTGTTCCCTATTCAACTTATCCTTTCCATAATATTACTTTGCAGTTAAGGGACACCTCGCTCCCCAGAGCTGCTTCCCATCCCCAACCATCTGGAAGTTGGAGAAAAATTATTTGGCTGATAATTTGTATTGTGTTGGTTGCACTGATATCCAGAAGGGCTACAGTTTTATGGGACCAATGTCCCAGGCAAAGACTTTCAGCGTATCACCGTAGTGTATTCCTTACAGAGAGGCAGTAAGATTTTTTTGTGTGCTTTATTTTGCTAACAATTTGTGGAACCATTTGAAACATTCTAGGGATAAACATGTTCTGCTCTTGGAAGATGTCCTACTGTCCTGGTGGGTAGTGGGTATTGAAATGTTGGGAAACTTCCTGTAGCAACAAAAGAGAACAAGAATGTCTTTGGATCTATATTACTTGAGATCCTATTCAGCACGTGAAAAGGGGATTGCTTCCAGTTACCCTAGTATATCATTGGTAAAGGGAAATGCCAATTGCATTGCCATGACATGTAACAGCTTTGACAGGTAATAAACTACTTTCCCTTCTTTTCTGAAGGGGCTGCTGAAAGTGTTATGGGATTGTCCTGAACTGTGCTTTACTTCCTGTAAAACCATAACAACCATAATGTTCATCAGTCAGTAGGTTTTTTTCTTGAGGTTAGAGATTCACTTGTTCGTTAGGTGTTCCTGTATTGATGGAAAACAGTGCTATGAGTATTTAAGAACAATGTATTGGATGAAGCAGGGAGAGGAAGGAAGAAAGATAAGGTCAGCTGCTATTCTACATGAATATGTTTAATTCAACAAAAAAATGAGAGAGAGGTTTTCACTGAAGGTACAGATTTAAAATCTATGTAAACTCACTGATCAGCTCAAAAGTAATAGAAACTTTTATTTTTTTAATAGATAATGAAGTCTTAATGCTTACCGTTACAGTTTTTGTAAGTATCTTAATATATGAGTTGTAGGATTGGGTTTTCTGCCAAGTTTTCTTTTGTTTTGCTTTGTTCTAGGAGATACAGAATCTGGCCAAGAGCAATCATGCAGAACAATCCATATATCTCTGATGTAAATTTTTTTCTTTTTTCAGGTAGCCTCTGAATGTATGAAGTAAAATGTACAGCAATAGATATGACTATAAGCTTAAAATCAAGGTCTATTTGACAAAATCAGTACTCTGCAATTTGCTTTAGGGTGAACTGTAATATTTAATCTCTAAATACTATACTTTTTTCTAGCAGATACACTTCCAAGCAAGTTGTTAATTTTGTAACTAACACCTAATATTGATTGACTTGATCTGAAATGGTGCAGTTGAAGGACAATCAGTACTATTTATGGCTCTATGTTGATCACTGTGTATCATAGTTCTATCATTAGACAAGTCATCTGTATTAATTTTAATAACATTTCAGTAAGACCACATTTGTTATTCTAAATCTGTGTAGCTCTTCTTTTAGATTTCCAACAGTAGAATCTCTGCAAAATTAATTTCTGGAATTGCCAATAGTAGACACTATCTACAGAAATCACTGCCTGAAGGGTGCTGATTATGTTACTTTATGTTTAGACTTGTCTTGTGCATGACTTCTTACTGATACATTTCTCAGACTATGATATTTTAACATTAGCTGGTGGGCTGGGTTTCCCAGGATTCTGTGGAAAGAGCATAGATCTTAGTAAAAGTGTATATAGTGACGAGTACATTCACTTTCTAGGTGCCAGACTGGAAGAAGGTTGTTGTGGATATTTCTTGCTTTGTCATGGGGAAAATGCAATGTCCAAAATGGTGGTGCCTGGGCTGATGTGATCTGCCCATATGCCCTAACAGTGACCCAGAATGGTGCATTGCTGGAGAGAAGAGGGATGCAACTCATGTCCCTGTGTCTGATGAAGTCGTCCCTCTCCTGTGTGAGGGCTGCTGGCACTGTTATATTGTGGTATTTGGAAACCTGTGCTCTTAAAAAGATAACTGGTGTCCCAATTCAGTTCAAATTGGGATGTGCTGGTTAGGCATCAGACTAAAAAGCTTTGTTTATGACCTGCTGCCAAGACTAACAGAAGAGTGAAGGTAAAAAAATTATTATTGTGTCACTAGTTACTAAATCTATTTAAATTTCTACAGCTTCTCAGTTTGCAGTTACTTAATATGTGCAAAAATTTGTATTTTCACAACTCCTGCTTCAGTGGACTATGTATTTAACAGCTTCAAGAAATTCCTTTGTTGATAACCACAGGTTAAACGTGTGGGACCAACATCCGAGGAGCTTGCTGGAAAAAGGTTACTGTACATCTTTTGTGCTAAATCTATTCAACAGCAGGAGAATGCACAGCTCTGTCAGTCCACTTGCTCCGCTTCCTCAGCAGTGTGGTGTAGACTTCCAAATCATAATCCTCTGCTGACAGGCACACAGACCCTCCGCCAAAAGAACATAAAATCATATAATGAGGTTGTGGTATAATGTGTGAGGACAAGCATCTGGAAATACTTCCCCTCCTGAAGCACTCCTTCAGCCTTCTTAGGTGTTGCAGTTCTTCTCTCTTGTAAGTTCTAATAATGTTCTATTGCATGCATGCATGAATAGTTTGGCAATAGGAAAAGAGCCAACATTTTAGGTTGTAGGTGTTCCTTTCCTACGTCTGTGGTAGAGTATATAAAAGCTGCTTCTTTCTACACTACAAGTTTGTCAAGTTGGTCACTGCCTTTATCCTTGCAAAACCTATGTGAAATGATAAATCATTAGTGTGAAATACAGTAAGAAACAAAGGAACACTGAAGATGACTTACCTATGTCTCTGCAGCAAAAGCATGATTAAGATGGTGTGTGAATCCAGATCTTCTGAGTCATCATGCAATACATGCAGAACCAGGCAAATTAATGGTGGCTACAGTTTTGCCAGGTAAGATGTTACACTACCGCTTATTTTAAAAAATCCATGATTGGTAGTGCAGCTGACACCCAAAGATGCCTGTATTTGTCTGTCTTTTCATCTTTTCTTTCCTTGAGTCTTAAAAACTTGAAGAACTCCTGGGGACAGTTTATGAAAAATGAATTTATAAGTAGGTAAGGTATCTATAATTTGCATGATATTTATATGTAATTAATCTACACTGCAGCATCTCTAATTCAGAAACCTACAACCAAGTTGAAATGATATTTGTTTAAATGACTGATACATTACTGTCCACAGAAGTGCTGCTGGTAGTCCGCAACAGATTAGTGTTTGATATAATGAAATCAGAACTCTAGAGATGCTCTCAATTGAAAGAAAACCTTTTTGCCATTGACTCTGATACATGTAAAAAACTAATTTCCAACCTAGAGGAAGCACTGGAGAAATTTTTCTTAACAACTTCAGGAAACCTTTTCTATTAGTTTGAGGCTCTTCATCAAAACAGCATAATGAATAGATTTCCCTCTAGATCATGCTGTTGAAAATGTAGAGTTCTAACTCTGATGATTGTTATAAATGTTAACCTAGTGCCAAGCATTTTGTAAGTTAATTTGGGTGTGCTGAGTGATATTAGGTGATAGGTTAAGCAAATGCTTCAACTAATCAAACTAGTGAGACGGTTCCTCTGTTCTGATGGTAGACATAGAAATGATTAAGCAAACCGTGAATTAAAGAAAATATGGCATTTTAAAGATCATACAGCTGATTTCTTGTGCACATAAATGGGTAAGAGATAAAATTTTCTCCATTGTATGAACTCTTTCAGAACTAGGACGAAAGGTAGAGAAGAGGCACCCTATTAATCTGCATTGGCACATTAATAATAGCAATAGAAGTAATGGGGCTGAGGTTTGGGTCCAAAAACTGTGTTCCTCACTGAAGATCTTGAGATAAGCTGGGCTACAGGAAAAATCAAATCCAAATGCTAATCAACCAGAGTTATCCAACCAACCAAAGGTTCACTGAGAGTGGGCAAGGGGAAATGTAGGCAGCCTGACAGATTTCAGATTGGATGTATTTGAGGTTCTGGAAGGGAAAGTAGTGGGAAATGACAGGATTTCAATTACTGGGGTGTCAATAACAACGCTATTTAATCAAATGGCCAAGCAGAGGTATTTTATATTCTGAAAGGAAACTGTTTGTGGAAGAGGTGAGAGGTTTTAAAGCAAGTTGGGATACTATGCAAATTGAAGAACCTGCACAGACTGTGAAGTAAAAGACTTCAGTGATGTTTATGGCTGTCTGTCATCCATGAGTCCTGCTGCAGTGAGGCACTGCAGAGAGGGCAGAAGGATGGAGAAAAGAAAAAAATATTATCTTTACTTTAAGAAACGTTGACTGCTTTTTAACTCATTTGAAGATGTAGAGATAGTTATTCAAAGACCATAATCCTCAATAAGAGTACACTAGAACGTCAAGCCTAGAGTTAGGAAAGTTTGTGTTCTACTTCCTTAATATGACTTGTTTCATTTATTTAAACAAAATGCTTAGTTATCTGAAGAAGAATGTCCTATCATTTGTTTAATACTGATAGGAAGCTTCATAAATCCATTCAAGTAATGTTTTCTAAAGAAGGGAATTAATTCTCTTCCCTTTATTTAAAAGAATTTCCATGATCAAAACAATGCTAAACCTAATTGTGCTTGAAAAAGATCTATTTCAACAATGGTAGGGAAGATTAAAATATGTGATGAATGTGAAAGCAATTTGACTAAAAGTTCTCTAAACTCATAAATTCCAGGCCAATGCTGGTTCTTTTTCTTCATTTCTACTTGTCCTTGAAAAACATGAAGTTGCTGTATTAATTCATCACCTAGTTTTGTTCAGATTGATTAGGTAATAACAACTTTGGATCCTACTGGTGCATTATTTAGACCCTCTGTAAATAAGTAATTCGTCTCACTTGAGGACTTCTTCTGTTTTAGGAGCTGAATGCTGGCAGAATACAGATCTACTTTGTTTTTACGTTCATTTCATACCACAAGATTTTAATCAGAACTGTGATGTTGATAGTATTTAGAAAGGGTTTAGTTTTAGTGTGTTGTGATGATTTACTTTGGGTGCATGTCACACAACAAAAGTGGCTCCTTATAGAGTCATAACTGCAGGATGGTTTAGTTCACCAAGTCAAAGGAAGTTTAAAACTCTGCTTGTACTTGGTTTCACAGCTGTAAGCTTGGGGAATGAAAACAAGAGACTGAAGACAGGGATTGTTGCTTTGATGAGGCTGAATTTATAAGCTTCTCCGATACAGGCACTCATTCCTGTCGCCGTATCTTGCTACTACCAGCCACATGCATGATAGAAACACTTCACAGGTTCCCCATCCTGACAGTAATCTTTTGGTCTTATCTTGTGGAGATCTGCTGCAAAACTGAAATACAAATGGAACTTCTCTCTCTCTCTCTCTCTCTCTTAAATAAAACTCTTTGGCTTGCACAGCCTTGGCATGGATACAGGAGAAAGTGAACATCACTGTAGGTATCAGTCCTGCTCAGAGATATTAGATGATGGTATCACATGCAAAAGGTACTGTAGTTCTGCTTTGACCATACATACTGTAGTATTCTGTGGGTCAGTAACACAGCGATGCCTTTACTAACAACAGGACACAGGCTTGCTATTGAGTTTGCAAGACCTCAGAGATGAGGCTTGCTCTGCCTGAAGCTGTTAGGCTGCTTCTCTCTGAGTTTGTCTTGACCTGCCTGGAGCTTTGGTTTTGACTTGATTTATCTGTAGTAGCAACTGACTATGGCCAGTTATTTTACTTTCCTTGACTTTTTATGGTGCAGCCATAGTTTTATAGAGACAGTAGTAATAAGTTGTTATGCTGTGTTGAATGAGACGTATATGACTGAGATAACGGTACAGTTTAGAGATACACAGGCCTGCTATGATAGCAGAGCCCTTAAGAAGTGGTGAGACCACGTGCAGTGTGGAGGAGTACCGACAGATGATGGTAAGATATGGGGCATAAACTGGCACCTCTTATGGCTACAAACAGCTCACCAGTGGTCAGCTAAAATGATGCAGACCCGCAGCTGGAAAAAACGGCTTTGAAGGGTAACACAGAAAGAAATAGCAGCTAAGAGATGTAAAATGTAGTTAATATGACTGTAACATGGAATTGCAAACCAGTAATGAAAAAGATGTAAAGAAAGTCTTAACAAACATATAGAAGCAACTCCAAGTGGCTTCTAGGTGAGGAAGAAGTCATCATATTTGTGTAAGTCGTCAAATTTAATTATATTACTACCTGTAAAGTACCCCAGATGCTGACATCTTGCCATAGCCCCCCACCAGACTGAAGGGTCCAGCTTTAGGACTCAGAGAAGCAGAGGAACGGTTAGCACCACAGGAGAAGAGTGGGAACTACAAGGTGTGTGTGTGTGTGTAGCAATCTCAGTCAAGTGACTTCTGAAGTTATGACAGTGTGCTATTGTATTTTACTCCATGGCAAGCACTGATTACATACAAGTCTGATTTGGTACACTGGACTGCTGGAGGGAAAAACCTACAGCAAGGAAACAAGCAACTCTATCCTTCAAAAAGGCTTTGGTTTGAGCAGGATTCTACATATGGGGTTAGAATTCCTTTTGCTCTTCATTTTGGTGCTATTGTCTTTGGTACTGTAAGTTGTTCAGTGACATCACTGACTGAATGCTTTCCACTTTTGAGTGCCTCTGTGAAGATAACTGTTAAAACTCTCTTTGTTCTTCAGGGCTGGAATCCTTTTTCAGCACTGTTTAGTGCTCTTAAGGGAGGATAAATGTCTTGATAGAAGCACTTTTAAAAGACAGCATTTTCTGACTTCTCCTTCCTTCCAAATACTGTGGAAACAGCCTGATATCTGCACAGCAACAGCAGCAACCGCCTCACATTTTGTGAGATGGTGCTTCATAACCTTCTAGAGTTTATGCTAGTGTTGTTATTAAACATGGTGAAGAACTGAAAAGCTGATGATCCTTTAAAAAAAAAAGCGCTTGTATATTTCAGATCACATGCACAATATTATTTTTAGAAGATTGCGAGTTCAAGTGACAAAACCCAAAAGCTGAGTTTAAATATCTTGGGTGATACGGATGCCAGTAACAGCAGGTGATGCAGGATGCTTGTCCTGCTCTCCATTTTCTACCCTTTCTTCTACCAAGTAATGTAAAAATAGACAGAAAATGTTGACCACTGCACAGGATTGGAAGACTTCTAGGTAAGTGTCAGAAAGTTCTTTTGGACTGAGCATACTAACAGTCCCCTGTAGCCACCACTACGGTGGTGGCTCCCACTGCTATGCTGTGGCTGAGCACAATGGTCAGTCCTTGAATCCTAAGTTTCAGGTCCTCATTGCCAGTATTATATCGGACTTATTGGTTACACATTATTATCTGTTTGGTCCATTGTTTTGTAGACACAAAACCTCAAAATAAGAGGTGTTATTTATTTATTTTTATATATATATATAAAAATAAAATATATGTAAAAGATATGTTTTTCACAAGAGACACGAATTTTTTCCTCTTGGGTATGTGTATGATAGACCTTGCATTTATGTTATCACACAGTCTTTTTCTTCAGATCCTTAATTTTGTTTGCAATTCAGGACACAGAGTGATTAGAGAAGAAACAGGAATACTATCAAGGTGGTGACTGATGTCTATGGTTCTTACTGGTTGTCAAAGCTAGAAAGCATGTCTGGAGCAAAGTGAAGAAATGTAGGAATAGAAAGGATAGGTGTGTAAAGGTAGCTCAGTTCTGCCTTTGAGAAATACAAAGATATCTCTTGTGCTTTTGAAGTTCTTTATGACATTGGACAAATGACCGAGATCAGAAGCAGCACAGATAGCGACTCACTGCACATTTCTCATTCCTGCATGCCTGGCTGACCATGGGTTTCATTCATGAAACCTGGGGTTTCATTTGCTGTAGCGTTCACCCTTGCTGCTGGAAGTAGAAGTCAGCTTGGGAAGGGCAGGTAGTAAAAGAAGCACAAGAGAATACTAGCAGTTCTAGAAACATCAGTTTCTACACATCTAAAAGTATGCTTATAAATACAATATACAATCCTGATGCTTTGGATTTAATGCTTGCTGTAATTTTCCTTCATTTAGAAGACATAGCTGAATTTTATTTTGCTTGTAAAACTGTAAATTTAATTGTTTTTTTGAGAAATGTTTTAAATAAAAATGAGTTTAAAAATTCTCTCTATATATTCATTTATTAATGGATTTGTTATTAATTATAGCTAGAGCCACATGCTGAGTAGTGAAAAGTACAAAGAATGTAGAAAAGTTCTTTAAAAATGAAAAATCTGTACATTCAGTGACCCTAAATATTATTGTTTCTTTGATGAAACATATACTTGGAATCAGACCACAGAAAAAATAATATTTTGAGATTGCATTAATAAATGAGGCTGTATTTTCCAGGACCAGGGGCTTATTTAATGTGGCTACACCCTAGTATATGCAACTGGATAGGAGGACCTAGCAGAATTCCAATTATCAAGTGTATTTATAATAAAACTCAGTTTTCACATTTTGCTTCAAAAGTTTAAATGCTTTAAACTCTGTGTTTCAGTCAGTTGTTAAATACTGTAACTTTGATATAGGAGTTCCTTCCATTTAAAAAAAAACCAAACACCCAACAACACCAGGCTTGTTTGATTGATAGGTCCTTAGTGAAACTGAAATGCTACCTCTAAAATGAAATACATGTCCATCTTTCTGCAGAGTTTTGGTTTTGTCTCTTTCATCTGGAACAATTATGGCATAAATGGTTCATGATGTTCAACAGTAGCTTAGTTTAAATTTTTAGTCTTGTTGAGAGTAAGTCACAACAAAGCAAGCCATCTGTAGAGGAAAAATTTCCAAATGAAGTATCTAATGTTGTGTCCTCTAAATTTAAAACTACTTTTCTTTGCAGTGTGAGGCTTTGTGTTCATGTTGAGGTAACACCTGAATAGATTTTATAGGGCTTGAAGTTCAGGTGCTTGCTTGTGGCTCTGATACAATGTGCTATTGGAAAGTTAGTGAGTGGAACAAGACAGTGTTTAAAAACAGGAAAGGAATAGCAGCCAGACTGAAATGTATACATTAGTCAAGGCTTTTATACATATGCATTTGATATCTTCTGGAGAAAATACTTTTAACAGATGTGTTTGCATTATGCTAATGTTTACAACCTTAACATTCAAAATTATGAGATGCAAGGATTTGAACTGGTCAGTTTTGGACCTTCACTTCTCATGTTATATGGTAAACAGCAGCACAGAATCACAGAATGGTCAGGGCTGGAGAGGGCCTCTAGAGATCATCTAGTCCAACGTCCCTGCTAAAGCAGGTTCACCTAGAGCAGGTTGCACAGAGTTGCATCCAGGCAGGTTTTGAATGTCTCCAGAGAAGACCACAACCTCTCTGGGCAGCCTGTTCCAGTGCTGTGTCACCCTCAAGGTAAAGAAGTTCTTCCTCAAATTCAGAAGGAACTTCTTGTGGTTCAGTTTGTGCCCGTTGCCCCTTGTCCTTTCACTGGGCACTACTGAAAAGAGTCTGGCCCCATCCTCTTCACACTTGTCCTTAAGATATTTGTAGACACTGATAAGATCCCCTCTCCATCTTCTCCAGGCTAAACAGGCCCAGCTCTCTCCGCCTTTCCTCATCAAGGAGATGCTCCAGTCCCCTCATCATCTTTGTAGCCCTCTGCTGGGCCCTCTCCAGTAGTTCCGTGTCTCTCTTGAACTGGGGAGCCCAGAACTGGACACAGCACTCCAGATGCAGCCTCACCAGGCCAGAGCAGAGGGGCAGGATCACCTCCCTCAACCTGCTGGCCACGCTCTTCCTAATGCACCCCAGAATCCCATTGGCCTTCTTGACCACCAGGGCACACTGCTGGCTCGTGGGCAACTTGCTGTCCACCAGCACTCCCAGGTCCTTCTCCCCAGAGCTGCCTTCCAGCAGGTCAACCCCAGCCTGTACTACTGCTGCATGGGGTTGTTCCTCCCCAGGTGCAGGACCCTACACTTGCCTTTGTGGAACTTCATTAGGTTCCTCTCTGCCCAGCTCTCCAGCCTGCCCAGGTCTTGCTGAATTGCAGCGCAGCCCGCTGGTGTGTCAGCCACTCCTCCCAGTTGTGTATCATCAGCAAACTTGCTGAGGGTACACTCTGTCCCTTCATCCAGGTCATTGCTGAATAAGTTGAACAGGACTGGATCCAGTACTGACCCCTGGGGAACGCTGCCAGCTACAGGCCTCCAGCTAGACTGAGCCACTGATCACAAGTCTCTGGGCTCTGCCATTCAGCCAGGTCTCAATCCGCCTCACTGTGCACTCATGTAACCCACGCTGCCTGAGCTTATGTGTGAAGATGTTATGTGAGACAGAGTCAAACGCCTTGCTGTAAGTCAAGACAGACAACATCCACTGCTCTTGCCTTGTCTACCCAACCAGTCATTCCATCATAGAAGGCTGTCAGGTTGGTTAGGCATTACTTCCCCTTGGTGAATCCGCACTGACTGTTCCTGATCACTTTCTTTGTTCACGTGTTTGAGATGACCCCCAGGATGAGCAGCTGGCAGTAAACACATGTGGTTAATCTGATGGATTCAGCACTACAGACGGACTCTTAACCTACTATAAATGTATAATCCCTCTTTCTGTTTTAGGCTGCATAGCCAAACTTCTATATGAACAACCGGCTCGAGTTTGCATCGGCCGTTTTGGAAAGTGAGATACGATTCCTCAGTGATGAAAGGTGTTTCTTTACTGTACTAAGGTTCCGTCAGGCATTTTGGTACTTAGTTCTTACTTGGGTACTAAATAAACCTGACTACTAACAATATGCCTTCTAAGTTCTGACACCACCTTTTTTATTTCACTCAGCTTGGTCAGCCAGTGAGTTCCAGGAAGAGCAAGTCAAATGTTAACACCACACAAAAGACAGTGAAAAATCATTACAGTCGCTGTAATGCCAGCACATACTGGTGACAGATTCTGTTGATGTCCCACCTGGAAAAATAAATTATTACATATTCCAATAAATACACTTCACTGATGAAATATGTCCGTCTGCACACCTGTGCATACATGAAGTCACTGTAACACAGAGCTAGTCAAATTATGTGAATTAATTCCAAAATTCCTATGGGATAATTAGAAACATTTCACGTCTCATAAGTGAGCAGCAAGGGGAAAGGATCATCTCCTTTAGCGAGCACAGAGAACATTTTAATTAAAACAATAAACTTTATAGTATAGATCGAAGATAGCACTTTAACGTACCGCTAAGACCTAAGTGTGAAGGCTACACAATAATTTAAAGGTGGCAGTTTCGATTTAGTATAACTCTTTGCACAAAGAGATAGTGAAGAAAGTAATCAATTACCTAGCGCTGAGAGTTACCAAACAAGGCTGAAGTGACAGCAAAAGGCAATGAATGCACAGTGGGAAAGGCAAGTTTGCAAATTTAAAGGCTTAGATGCAAGTACAACAAACTAAGTGAGTAATGGTGTGTGCAGCAACGAAAATCAGATGCTGCTGATATATGCCTCTTGCTGTTTGTGCCTCTGAACATTGATACAGAGTGTTTATTTGTAATGACGGCCTCAATTGCCACAAGGAGGAAGGGAAGGTTTGGGATAGTTGCATTGCTCCCTCTTGATAACGTATGCATTAAGCTATCATGAGCATCACTAATTATTAAATCAGGAGTGAGACAGGGATTTGAAAAAGCTGATGATCAGTGCCGTGATTGAGTATCAAATGCAGTGGTTGATTAGGTGCCATGTATGTGAGTGGCTATGTGAGTGGTTGCATTAAACAGGTGGGAAATAACTGCATCGATTTCTTTTTAGTACAAGGTTGGTGAAAACATGCAGTCTGTCTTATAGTCTCATCACAGAAAAACCTTCATTGGACTAGCAGCAAAAAAATGGCTTAATCTTGCTTACATTACTCTGATGCAGCAAAAAGCAAGTAAACGGTGAGAGCGAGACTGAGAAATTATATACACTTTAAATCAAACCAGAGTGGGAGGAAATAGTTCTCACAAGTTGACTTTTCAGTAGCCTAATCCTCTTCCTCATATATTAATGTTTTGATTTCATCAGAGCTGGCCTATATTTACTTGTCTTTTGCAAGGTTTCATCTTTGCATTTCTCAGCATCAGTGGAATATGAAGAAACCAGAATGACTAGGGTAAAATTGGTTGGTATGTATTTATCTTCTAGGACAGACATAATTAAATGGTAGAGATTATAAGGGAGAGAAGCAAGAGTATTTTGCAAGTTTAATGCATCAAGAGGGAGGTGTTAAATAAAGGTACATATGCTTGAGTCTCACCAGTGGCTGCTGTTGTCACCCCAGAAGAGGAGGGTGGCTGAATTTCTAATGATTTGGGCTATACAGATTTAGGGACAAAATATGGAGGCTTATGGGGCTCTGACAGCTGCACCATCACTTCAGATGGATAGACGTACAATCAGTTACAGTTGGAAAGAGCAACCAACAATAAAGAATGAGCATCTTCATTCAGTAGTAATAAAACATACTAAAATGGAAAAGCATGCTATGTACTGGGGAAATTGCTTACATAGCTTTAATAGGCACAGTATGCTACGTATTGAAGAAATTGCTTACATAGCTTTAACAGGCACAGTATTGCCTACTGAGTCATGTGAAGCTCTGTTTCAAGACTTATTAAGCTCAGAGCTTACATATATCTAGTTCAACAAGCTAACCTAAGTGAATGAAATCCCTCTATAAGCATTAAGCTCCTGATTTAACATTTCTGCTCATAACACAGGTGCATGTTCACGCATCCTGAACACCCAAGCTGCTCTGAATATCCTATCTTTGAATCAGAAGGTAAGACATTCTGCCTCTGTCATCTGGTTGTGTTGTTGAAGCTAAAGAAAAGTACTTCTGTCAGTATTAAGAGTGTCATGCTTTTGACTGTGGTGGAGATTATCCTCTTGTATTGCTTCTACACAGTAGTGCAGAAGAAAAGGAGCTTTAGCTGAGGCTTAAGCAAAAATCTTTCATTCCCCAAAAGAACAGAGTGTACATTTAGCTAGACCTTTTAAAAATGATATATTGACATTTTGCCCTTCTCATGTAACACCAAAAATGAGGCATATGTATTTTAGAATGAAACCCAAACACGAGAGTAAAAAATAATAAAATTGTTATCATTCCCTAATAGACTGTCTTTAAACGTAAAAGAAATTATGGACAGTAATAAATATTTTTAAATTACCTAGCTAGCAATAAACAGTTATGGAAAAAGTCTGTGCTTTGCACTTTTCCTTAGAAAAAAAGTTACATTAGCTTTTCACTCCTTCTATTTCAAGGTGTCTTTTGTTAAAGTGTTGGTTTTATTCACATGCAGATGTGGGTGTCTTGGAACACGTGGCCAACACAAAGAGTACTGTGATTGGATAAATGTTATGTTACAGAGCTAAGTCTGCTGAAGCAATTTCAATTTACTATCAGCTGGATGACCATTGCTTACACCTATGTGTTAACTTCTGAGGATAAAGTACTTGCTTTATTTTTTTTTTTTTTTACCACCACCGATAATGACCACCAGTAATAAGGCTAATTTTTAAAATAGCAGACAAAGCAAAAGCATAAACTCCAGTTAGGCAGCTGTAGATGGGTGATAATTAGAAATTATTAATTTTCTAATAGTCAAGTTTGAGAAGTTTGGAATATGGTGTTTTAACAGCAAGAAATGTGACTCTTGCCTGGTCTCAAGCAGAAGCTGCATTCAGGTATGTGGCTTGGTGCCGAGATCGCCTGAACTGGTGCTGTGATCCAAATATCCAGCTTTTGCATGACAGATCTTGAATCTGTTTTGAATTTGTACTTATCAGTGGGGCATTTTAAATATTTTCTCTGGCTCTGTACTGCAAAAAGTAGATTGCTACCTTAAAATTTTTCTGGTAAACTTTGACAGTTTCTCCTTCTAGAAAGCTGGAGAGAAACTGGGAGAGCATTACTGAATTGTCAGCATTTAAAACATCCCAGTGGGATTATAACCCTGGCTGCCAGGCCCTGTCATGACCTTCCCTGGGGAGACTCCAGCATGCCTGGTCCCAGGGAGCCACCAGACGCTGCAATCCCTTGACACTGGGAAACACAGGACTAGTGTTTGCTGGCATCGGCAGGCCCTTGACCAGCCAGGCAATAGCTCGCCGCTCAAGCTGCTCAGTAGGAGCTTCTGAATCGGGCCGTTGGCTGTTCAGTAGGTCTAAGTGGTGTGCTCAGTTGCTTTAGCAGCATGAAGCCCTCCAACTCTTTTGAATTTGACTTTTTCCCCCCCATCGGTAATTCAGTAAGCCAGGTCACAAATCTCTGTTGAGATCTACCTGCTTTTAACCTGAGGATGAGAAATCTCAAAGAATTAGCTCTGCTTTTGATTGCATAAATATGACTGAGAAAAGCAGCATATTCACATGAAGGTTGGACTAATCACAGATTCTGGGTAACAGATCATAACTCGCACTGTAGTATTGTTGGCTGGTTTTCTGTCTGTGTGTTTTAAACTTCACATCAGTTTGTACTGGGAATTTACACCTTTTATTGGAGTTATTGGATTATGACACTCTTTAAAAGAAAATGCCTACAAGTTATGAGTAACATAGCTGAGGAAGGCTGAATTCATATTATATTCTTCTGGGACTCTGTATCAAGAGAGCTGTTGCTGAATATGAAGAAAAGTAATTTCACGTAGTAAAGTTGGCACCAAGCCCAGTTCCCTTAAGGAGGTAAGATAAGTGAAAATCAAGATACAGATATATTTAGTTGATCACAAAGCTTGCTTGCTTGCTTTCTTCTTTCTTTTTCTTTCTTTCTTTCTTTCTTTCTTTCTTTCTTTCTTTCTTTCGTTCGTTCTTTCGTTCTTTCTTTCGTTCTTTCTTTCGTTCTCTCGTTCTCTCGTTCTCTCTTTCTCTCTTTCTCTTTTTTCTCTTTCTTTCTTTCTCTCTTTCTTTCTTTTTCTTTCTTTCTTTCTTTCTTTCTTTCTTTCGTTCTCTCGTTCTCTCTTTCTTTCTCTCTTTCTTTCTTTCTTTCTTTCTTTCTTTCTTTCTTTCTTTCTTTCTCTCTTTCTCTCTTTCTCTCTTTCTTTCTTTTCCTATATGTCAACTGCTAAATAAAGTTATTAAAGATAATTCCAGTCCCTTTACTAAACCAGATTTTATTTGAAGGAAAAGTGGTCTGTGCTTCTGGGAGCAATTTGGTATTCTAAAATGGCTTTCTCTGAAGTGTTTATTGAAATGGAGAAATTATTCTCCATATTCTCTCCATTTGGAATGGAAAGCTACTCTAATACAGTGAATGACCCAGGGAAATGAAGAGTGCAGAACAAAAAAGTGTGGGAGAGACAGGCAGAGGAGACAGACAGTACAATTGGTTGAGGAAATGGGAACATGAAGTGCAAGTGTATGAAGAGATTTCATTGACAAAGTAATGATGACAATTTGAAAAGTTGTTTAGGCCAGTGACATGCAACACTTTAGGCACTTGTATGTTAACCTTTTTGTGGATTAACTCCTTGGAGAGATTATCTGGTTCTTGCGCTTCTTGAGAAGCTTAACTGTAGGGGAGTGAGACTTGAAGTCTGCTGGGTGAGTTCAGGAGAACAACTTACAAACAGCAAAGTATTTTTAATATGGTATTTTGAGATCTGTGATATTTTCAGGTATCATCTTCTCTATTAAGAACAATGCTTAACCTTATACCAAATGTGAGATTTCATTATTTTTTAGCTTGAAGTTGGGACTGTGACTAGGTGAGCGACGTCTCCTGGAACAGCTGACATGCAGGACAACAGTGGAGACTGTACCCTAACAGTGAGCTCTACTCTGTCTCTTCTCTATCCACAGTATTTCCGTCCTATGGCAAATGAGAATTTGTAGTTTATGGAGTACTTCAAGAAAGACAGCAGTAGATTCAGGAACATTATAATCTTGGGGAGTTTCTTGGTACTACCTTTCTGCCCAGACCTAACTGGGAGTGACAAGGGATAGGTACAGTTTTGGAGGTCTCTAATAAACACCATTTTGCACTCCTACTCAGCATCCTGGGAGAGCTGAAATATTGTGAGATACTAGTGAGATAATCTTCCCCACCTTCAGGAGGGAAAGAAAATAGCTTGAGAGACATCTTTCAATAAATTTAGCAGTAAGATAAACAGGTTAATGGATAGCAACAAATATTCTGCTCCCAGAGTATGTCTACAGTTATTTAAAATCCTTCTCTGTGGCTCACCTGCAAGGCAAGCTCTCACCGAAAACTTTGTGATTGTCAGGTCCCATATCCTCTGACTGGCACAACCTTTTATCCATGCTATCACTTGCACCAAGAGGTAGCTGGCCACTCATGCTCAGCTAGCTGCTGCTGTTTGAGCTCTGTTTGTCACCCTCTAGTTACAGCCATGCTCAGCTAGCTGCTCGGACAGCCTTCGCCAACCCCTGTTCTTCAGTTATTCTGTATTAATAACAGCTGCTATAGCGTACAAGATCACTTACAACCCCTGATCATCTGCCCTCACCAAGGAAAACTTGACCTGGAAGAAGCCTCAGCCCCCCTGAACTGCCTCTCCTAAACAGGCTGCTTTTCAGTTGACATTTTGTCTCTCATGTCTGCAAGCTATATTACAGATTAGGGCAAATACTAATCCTAGTTGTATTTGGGCATGCTTAATTGGCTCAGATATTCATGTATCTTATCTTTATAATTATAAAGGTTAGTGACAGCTTCCTCTTAATTTAATTTTTTAAAACTGAAATTTCCTCAAACATTGTAAACAAAACTCTAATTGCATGTTTTCAGACCTGCTCATTAGTCTTATTCGTTTCCCCTTCATGTCATCACAACCACCTCAGCTGATTTCCTCCCGTCTTCCCTGGGACTCTGCATGTGACTGTTTTTCTCTCCGAGGCCTCTGTTACCAGGCTTGCATGTGGCATTTTGGAATAGTTCTTAGGAAAACAAAGAAGGCTGTTTCTAACCTTTCAAGAAGACCAGGAACATAATGTTTGCTCATTGTAAATGAGCAAATAATGAGTATACTCATCACTTCTAGAATAAGATCGTGTCCTATCTGGGGGAAAAAGATTAAAAAGAAAAAAAAAAAAAAAAAGTGGGGAGATAGGCAAGGGCTTGCTTTTAGTTGTAGATTAATGGAGGTAAAAGCTATTCTAGAAGTAGGGCTGCTCAACATGACATCAGACACTGGCTTTTGTCTTCATGGAAATTAAGTATATTGTTATTTGCAATTTTACAGAGCAAGAATGGCTTATTAATAGGCTTTTTTTTTTACTATTGCTACTTTGACCTATTTTGTCAATTGCATATACTACTGAAAATGTAAGGTTTACAATAGCTGTATGTTTTGCCTAATGCAAAGCATAATGGAAGGAGCATGTGACAGCTTATAAATATTATACTGCTGTCGGCATGATGCTAACAATACTGAAGAGATAACAGGGCTGTTTTTTCATGTTTAAGTTCATAAGCTTGTTATATCTGGTTAAGGTTAATGCTTTCACGATTATTTCATTGATTTAAGCATTATCTGGGGAATACTTTGCATTAGGAATGACTTCAGGTCTAGAAAGCAAGCATTATTAAACTTGAATGGGAAGGGTGTTTCTTCAGAAATGCACAATGAATTTCCTTTTTTTTAAAAAAAAAAAAGAAAAGAAGCTTGGGAGACGTCTCAAAATAGTAGGGAAAACCAGGGAAAGAGTATGGAAAATTCTGTTGTCCATGGGAAATAATTAAGCCAAAAGTCTTAAGAAAAGTTGTGATGAAAAAAATAATTAATCCTTTAGATTCAGACAGATTTTAATGAAAGTGGGACTGCATCTATTGTTGTTATGCATGACCGCAGCATCAGTGATACACGGTTAGCTGTATATTATGCCTAAAATATAAATGGTTAATAAGGTTATTGAGGACAATCAGGAAAATTTAAGTAACCTCAAGTGTGTTTACATGTCTGTGTATCAACACTCAGTGAAAGCTAGCTGAAGACAGCTGTGTCCTCATGCCCTCTTTTCCAGTCAGTATCTTGTTGTTCGCTGTCACAGTGACAAATGAAAACATTTCATGGCAGCAACTGTCAAAAGCCCTCTTGTGAGCCCTGTGTTTTCTTTCTATTTCTCAGTCAACAGCTGCCATGAAATATGACTTCATATCAGTAAGCTACAATTCTGTGATCAAATGGGCTAGCTGTTAGTCACTGGCTGGTGGCCATTTAAATGGTGACTGATGGGCTTCAGTTGGCCATTTTTCACTGAAAGAGGAAATAAGTCTCGCTTTATAGGATACTGCATACTACAGACATGGAATATTTATCTGTGACATAAAAGCCTATTCAAACAGTGCAGCGTCAAACTCACTATAGATGGATGTGCTGGCTGATACATAAAAGGGTGCTTGGCCTGTATCCTGCTGGCTATGAAGTTCCCAGCAACTTTGTCTTTCCTGGCATCCATGTTACTTAGAGAAGGAACATATGCACATTCATTACTGCGTATGGTACTGGCCTTAAATAATTAGTAGCTGCCTGCCATCCAGGTGTTTTTCTTCTATTTCTTCCACCTGATCCTCCATCTTCTCTTAATAGGACCTTCATTTAATGGAAAACTAGTTAATATATTTCTGGTCATAAGCAAGAAGTGCTGCTGGATGGGCAGTACAAAACTGGAGTGGGACATAAAATTCTTCAGGGAATGAAAGGTGTGTGCCCAGCATTAGTTTTAGTGTTAGTACATAAAAGAAATCACAGATGAAACTTCCTGGGAAGTGAGTTTGTAGGTTGTCCAGGGCATGAAGTAAGAAATTAATCTATAATATCACATAAATAAAGAAAAACGACAGCTGGAAATTATCCAACCCATCTTTTTTGCATAATTACTGCTTTCTCTTGATGCATATCCAGTGAAAATTCATGTATGTTTTATTTTCTTGATGGTCACTGAAATGAAGAGTAAATTATTCTAATGAATGGACATTAATTTGATATCAGCTGGTGTTGCAAAAATAGATTAGACTGTTACTGATCTCATTGTTACTCAAGGCTAAGAAGTTTTGGAGTAGGATTCAGCCTGGCAGATTTGTCCTTCTGCTCTCCCTTGCTCGTTCCTGTTTTTGTCATAGAAAAGAGTTGAATGTTATGATAGTTTGCTTTTATTTTTTTCTTTTTGTTTGTTTTAGGAAGATAATTGTAAAAGAGACTGAATCTATTGATAAAAATAGGAAATAAATCTACTAGTAGTTCTCTGCCTTTCAGATGAACAATTTTTTTTATTTACTTGTAGATCTATTTGCATTATGTAATACTTGCCAAAAGTTGATTTCTGGAAAATCGACCCAACATAGCACTTTAACCAGTTGAATCATATCTGACCTTCTTTTGATGGTAGAGGTTTTGACTCAAGGCTTGGTCTTTTCACATCAATATTTACACTGCTTTGATATTTCTTTTCAACAGCAGTGTTGGGACCTTGTTTGTGTCTGTATCATCTCACAAAGAGGCACAACATTTCTTTCATATTTCAATCTGTCCTTGTCAATGGGAAGGGAATTTTCTAGCCAAACTGTCAAACCAAAATTTTATAGTTGGATAATTTTCTCAGTCTTCAAAACTTCTTTAAGAATATCCTGTATATAAACTTGATATTAGCTCCTTCCCTCATATCTTCCATTAACCCCAAAAGAAAAGCTGCTGCTGAATCTCAGTACAGTATAGTTTTAGCCACTTTGTGGTAAATCCAAAATCTGCAAGTTTCAGACTCTAACCCTTGTGAAAAATGGACACAATCAATGTTACTTTTGCCTTTGGTCACACCATCATTTAGACAAACCTTTGTCATACAGAGTATACTAGTCCTATGACACTGTGCTAAAGCCATGTCTAATTTAACAGTACGTATGTGTCAGCACAGACCCCAAACTCATCATTAAAGCCAGAATGGCAGCAGACAAGCCAACATCACCTGCAGCTCTTGCCGTACATCATCAGTCTCTAGGATGGGGGTGGCTGCCTCAAACTTGACTAAATCATTAGGTACAGTTGGTTGTGAAGAGCCCCAGTGCCCTCATGAACACTCACCACAAACCCTAGAGACAAAAAGTCTTGCATATTTATGCAAATTCATAAAGATAGCGCTTAGTCATGTTGCCAGGTTGAGCCTAGACAGGTGAGAAAAGAAGTCTCTGGTGGATAAATCATGATGATACTTCAGGGTATAAAACCTTTCAGTGTTCATTCAGGCTGGGAACAGGATTTGTGGAATGAAAAATGCAGTTCTGACCTTGGCATTAGAGTAAAGTTAGAAAAGCTTGAAACAGGCCCTGGAGCTACGTGAACTATTTCTGAAGACTTCTTTATTGTGTGTCAAAGAGGTAAACTGACTCA
This sequence comes from Ibycter americanus, assembly GCA_035590275.1. Lineage (NCBI taxonomy): Eukaryota > Metazoa > Chordata > Aves > Falconiformes > Falconidae > Ibycter > Ibycter americanus. The sequence continues at coordinate 35,622 of JAVJGI010006604.1, forward strand.
TGTCACTCAGCCCTTTCCATCTGGGAAGGTGTACTCATTGCCATCACTGACATATTCCTTCTCAGTGGTTCAAGGAGAGATATCTTTGCTTTCAGTGAAAAAAAGGCTTGATACCTTTTGCTCACATTTAAAGAAGGGAAAAGGACACAAGGGAAGAGGAACAAAGGAGAGGCATATAAATTGAATTTCATGATTGAAAGTCAAAATTATAAGTTCAGTAATACTTTGACATTCCTTTTCTTCAAGCTGTAGTCCAGCTTGGGTGTCTCAACCGGTGTACATTTCAAGTCATATAGACTTGAAATTGCATAGACTACGTATATGCAATTTGCAGGACACATCGAAGTTTTATACAACACTGTTATGCGGACTGAACTGACAGAGCTTTCACTTAACAGAAGTCTTGGGAGGAAGGGAAGACTTTCACATCTGTGCTTTATGTGAAGTTCCTCTGGTCAAACCACAGATATTTTGAATATTGAGCCTGGGCTAAACTGCCTATTTCGGTCACGCTCTTAACCACACCATTATTCCATTGCTTAATTGCAAACAGCTAACTAGAAGTGCAACTAAGACCTTCTTCAGATGAGCATGAGACACATTCTTAAAGAGTTACACCATTACATCGTGGTTGAGTTTGTTATGTTTTTTGATCTTTAAGCTTGCCTTGCTGATGCGCCACATGAAGTGTCAACCTTGAACTTTTTAGTATTGCTTGACCTTAGGCCTTATTAGCTCTGAAGACAGTATGTGTGATATGAATGTGAATCTGAATAAGAAATGAAGTCACCCACTTGCATGATCTGGGGGTATGTAGTACTCAGTGATGCAGATTTAGGGATTTCTGTTCTTGTTAGTTTTTGTATAATACATTGAGAATAGCATACTGTGCCATAAATATGTTAAATGAATTCTGATCTTCAAGGTAAATATGTTTGAAGGAGTTTTTCATTATTCCTACACGTGACATTCACATATGTGTTAGTTATGAAGCCTCTGTAAATCTTCAGCATATGTTAATTGCAGCAAGGCCCAATGTTTATTAGGAATAATTTATTTTCATCAGCTTTGAAAAATGGATGTCAACGTGCTACCTCAAAATTCTTAATAATTTAAATTGTTTCTGTTGATTCTTGGTCAAATCCCCAACCTTTAGTTTCAAGTATTGAAATGCCAGTCTGTGGCAACAAATCACTTTAAAAATGCCTTTGCCAAACATTTACTTTTTTGTTATTAGCTAATGAATTATGTTTTGAGCAAATGTATTATTTAGCATGTGAAATTATAGTTTTTATTGTAGCTACTTTTGGATCCTGTCACATGTGGTGATGAATGAATGAAAAATAATGAATATGGTAACTTTATTTAAGCAGAAGCAATGCAGGGAAAGGAAATGGACCAATTCAGTATTATATAAAATGGAAGAACAAGGAAAAAGAGAAACAGTGGCAACCTGATTAAATACACACAAATGTTGATTGTATGAGACTAATCTGTCATCTGTTAAAATGTAACTGATTGTCTGGAGGATATAACATTATCTGGAAGAAAGAAATGTGGTAGATCTGAATCACAAAGTTTTCAATAACTCATATCATATGCTATCACAAAGCAAGTGTTAGTTCAAGTTTGATGACACGGAGGCAGTTAGGAAACTTGTTTTAGTGGGTGCAGGTGGGATGTGATATCTGTTGAAAAAAGCATGTGGCAGATTTGAACGTGACTTACAAGTGAAATTCCTTAAAAACTGCAGGGTGACTATACTAAGGAGAAAAAGAAAATTAGAAATAGGTTACTCAAACTTGTGGATTCAATAAAGTTAGAAAGCTCATGTGTAAAGAAAAGGACTGGATTTTAGACATGATGAATTGGATGAGTTTGAGGACCAGGGTATTAGAAATTAGATGAAACTGAATAGTGTGAAATCCAAGGTCATTCATATTGAGACAAGGAGAATTTTTACTAGAAGAAAGCTTATGATTTGGAAATAAGTAAAGGCATAAAAATCTGGGTGCATTTATTCAATTACCTATTGAGTCTGCATTGTCCATGTGATCTGTCTTTGCAAAATGTAATTGTGACCTTAGGTTATATCAGGAGAGTTGTTTCCAGGAGAAGTGGCAAAGTATTAATGACATTCTGTAAGGCACTGGCAAGAGTCCTCATCTGGAATACTGAAGAAATGAATTAAAATTGGAATAGGTTCAGGAAAGGTTTAGAGGGATGGAGAACCTGAAGATATGGTTATGCTTCTGTCATTTGTGAATGTGGCTTTGGTAGGTACGTGCTAAGTAGTGCAAATCTTAATAACATTGGAGGAAAGTGTAAAAGCATCTCAGAGTTCAGGATAAGAAAATAGCCCAGGTGTTTAATTCAGTTTCTCAGACAGCTTTACAGCCCCCACTGATCTGTGTGGCCGTGAATAATTTTAGTCTGGAAACTGAAAATGATTACCAGCTACTTGAGTGGATGGAGTCATGAGATTCTGGTAAGAGAAGAAGAGATAAATGCTGTATCACTTTTAAGACTAAACTTGATCAGTTAATGAAAAAAAAAAATAAATATATTCCTGTGTTTTTCCTTGACAACAGAGAATTACACTTACTGGACCAGAAGGTACTTCTCATTCTTTTTTTGGTGGTTTGTGTGATAGTAATTTGGCTGCATGTGTGCCCCCAATAGTAAAATCACTAGACAGAGAGGAGAAAGATATTCTTTATCTCTGTGGATAATAAACTCTTAACACTGTACACAAAATGCAAAGGTACTATGCTAATCTTGTCAGTTGCACCTTAGAAATGTAGTTTTACTTGGTATGGCAATTTCAAAATTTAGCTTCAAAATATTGCAGTAGAATATCTTACTGAGTCTCCAGTGGGATACTTTTCATAATGATTTTGTAATCATTACAGACTTTAACCAAGATGATGCTGTAACACAAAAAAATCCCTCTAGGGTTATTAAAAACAGAAACACACTCCAAATACTATTCCACTGTTTCTGAGATACAGAACGTACTGTTGCATAACAAAAGCAGAAAAATAAGGCTACATTTGGCATAGAGGCTGTTAAATACATGCACCTGAGAGTACACTCTCTTTTGAGAAATCATGAGTATCTTCAGGTGCTACAGTCGTAAAACAGTATAATTGCCTGTTTTTCTCACCCAACTTTTAAGTTTTGATCCTCAGTTGTTCCTGTCATAGCTGAAAAAGATCCATACAGACCCTACCACTTACACAACTGGTTATGCTAGCTTTATCTTCAGCTGGTCGGCTCTGATGATTTGGACTTAGTCAGCAAATTCTCATCTTCACCTACCTTTGATGGAAAAGAGATCATCAACTATATGAGCTAGACTAGCCACATTCACAAAGAAGATTGTACACTACTTAAGATATGTGAGGTTGAGGGCAAATTTAGTTAGAATTAAACTAATAAAAGGGGTGGATAGGTAAATAAAGTGGTGAAAACAGGTTTTTTCCCATAGTAACAGGTACAATGCAGCTTCTGAGAATATAATGCTACAAGAAGAACAAAACACAAAAAACCAAAAACTGATCAGCCAGGGTGAGGATACTGGTATAGCAATAACCTCCTTGACATTTTTATTAATCTTGTCAACTTGAACCATAGAATTATAATTGTATTACAATTCTATGATAATTTTTTTAAAAAAGGTCTTTTTGTTTGAACTTTGCAGGATTTGTAGGCATGACAGTATAATTCAAAAAATCATAGTAAATTTTCCTCTCTCACTGCTTCATAATGTACATGGCAGAACATATTTTTGTCAAACGTACAGGAGGTTTGTCCAGGAGCCACGCAAACTTTCAAGTCCGATGATGTCATCTCATGTCACACAGTGTCTTTTCTTTGGAGAAGAAACAAGAGGTGGTCTTTTCTTTTGTTTCGGTTTTGTTTTGTTTGTTTTTTCTTCTCTCAAATACAACTAAAATATCTTTTCAGTAATGTTTTAATAAATGTGAGTGGTGTGAAAGTTCCCACGGAATGGCACAGCTGGTAGGTTTCACTGATGTCTGCTGGCACAAGCAAAGAGCTGAGACTGAAGAGGAGACCTTGACCCTGGAGGAACTGGACTGCTGCAGGCACCTTCTTTGATACGTTCTTCCTTTTTTCTGACCTATTCTGTTCCGTTGCTTCCAGAATGTTCCAATCCTGCCTCTTTTTACTTCCCATATTTCAGGTATCTCACAATACTCTCTCTCACTTACACCTACACTATTTCCTCTCAGGGTAAGTTGTATCTTCCCTCTTACCTACTTTCTTGACCCACTAATTTACAACTGGCTTAAATCACAATGGAAAAGCCATTTTCCCTCATCCCCATAACCTTTAGATTCATGGGTATTCCTCCTGTCTGTTCATCCTTGCCAGCTCCCCTAATCTTTTCACAGATGTTTAGCACTTTCCTTCATGTTGAAGCTTCATATGTGTTATTTTTGGTTCCGCAGTGCATTGTCGAGAGGGACAGGTAACCTGCTAAAATTCAGGCAAATTTTGGAACGTGTGTTTTTTAAAGTTTACTGGGATGTGTAAGTTTGACAAAGCTGCAAGCAACTGAAAACTGATACCTGTCTTAGTAATACCATATTCCAGTTGTGACCAAAACATTAATTATGAGATTGTGCACTGTATTTCAGCTCTAGTCTATGTAAAATTAGTAAACCATATGGCTGAAGTTCACCAACTGGCATCTCTGATTTACTCTCAAATGCTTCCTTAAAGGCTTTATTGTACTTGAGAAGCAGAGGTTTTTTTTGTGGATGCTGGAAGGAGATTTTCCACAGATATATCATTCTGAACCACTGAAGATGAGATCAGTGATCATACAGATATACATTGGGGAGATCTGAGAGCAAACACGTTGTGGTTAGGATATTTCTGTCATAATAAAAAGGTTGGATATTGCTACTGGTTTTAACTTCACTGTCTGCAGTACATTTTGTTTCTTCAGCTGAGACAGAGTAAGTGACCAAGTACCTACTTCTAACTTATTAATTCAATGACCTACAATGAGATAACCCGAGTGGTATTTTTGTTAGGAAAGGTCACCCGGTGTGTTATGAGGACCTAACGGAAGATAATAACTTGCTTAGTTATAACCATTTTGACCTTTCAATTTTCCTCTCTATAACTATAGTTACAAACAAATAAAATTTTAGCCAAAGAACATTCAGGTGCTGATCCCGCTTGTGATGAAGCCAGTATTCTTAGGAAATGAGACACTGGTTGTTTTCCACATTTAATTTCATTTTGACATTGAAGGAATTAGAGGGGTGAAAGACGAGCCTGGGGCTTACTAGAGAAGAAGTAACTGTCTTTTTCTGAGAATTATTAGCACATTAACCTTAAGAGTGCACTGTGTTCATCAATAACACTTCTGTCAGAAATTTGGTTCTGGAAATGTCTGTGAGGCAGGGAGCTACCAGGTGGCTTTGAAACAGTTGCTCCCTGAATACTTTCGTTCTCAGTACATTCGGCTGGAAATCAGAGGTAGAGGTGTCTTCTGCATTGCTCTGGCAATTGGAGATGGAGGTTCTGTTAAGGCTGAAGGAAGCCGGATCACATTTCCATGCATAAATACTTTTGCTTCTGGTCCTGTATCTGTGTCTTTGGTCCCGTTTATCTGTTTTTTAGTTGTTATTTGTCTGTTGGCTGAAAAAATAATGTTGCTTCCCCATTTCCTAAATGTAGCAACACATAAACGTTTATCTTTTTATTACTGCAATTATTTGTCTTACACAATGCTACAATGACAGCTGGCTGTGTCTGATGTATAGTGTATTTTAATAAAAGCTAAAAGATTATTTGGTAATATGAATTGTGGTTAGTTTTTGAATGGTTTACAGTTGTTTCAAATTAAAAACTATGAGAAATTGTTGACAAATGTTTATATTAATATCTTTCTCATAATTGCAAAACAATGAATTTATTTGGTGATGCCTCAGTTACGAGAGCTGAAGTGCATTTCAGGTGAATTTATTATCTTTTTTCTTGAGTGCTCCTTATTATAAGTTAATGTCATTTCATACAAAAAGATTAAAGACATAACAGCTGCTGAAAGTAGTTTGATTTTAAAATTTCAGGGTCATTTTTTATTTGGGGTAATTCTTTTTTTTGGAGTCATTCTTTAAAGAAGTCAGCATTTTTCTTCTTTTTTAATTATTGCCCCCTATATGCCACCCCGCCCTGGCATATAAGCCTCATTTTGAAAGGGAAATTATGCAGGAAACTTACTTTTCTGACTCTGAAATGGCTTTCCCAACCAAGGAAGAAAGCTGAATTGCTGCTACCTTGATTGTATTCCTAACAGTATTTGATCTCAGATGATTCCTTAAGCACTTTGTAAATCAGATTCCTAGGGATGGTGCCCTGAACTACGTGTCGAACAGTGGGGGAAAAAATATAGGTAATTGTTTTGCAAAGAAGGAATGATGAAGAAGGCTTTTTACAAGCATTGAGAGAGAAAGGGATTTATTAGTGATCATTACTGACTGGGCCTGCTGAGATAAAGTGTGTAGAAACCCTTTATTATCCACTAATTGCCTCACTTGATTTTACATCCTAAAAATGTCATTTTACCTTTACATTGCTGAAGAACAAATTCTAGGCATTCAGTTGCAAGAGGCCCAGGCACTGTATGCATCAACAGATAAAGATACTCCTTAACCTCCAACAGAACTGCATGATTTTATTAAAATTCTCTTCACTATACAGAAATAGAAGAAAAAAGCAAAAAAGAAACTAATTTCCCTGATCACAAAGAAGGCAAGACTCCCTGAGGCAAGAGCTTTTTGGTTTTCCACATTTGCTTAATAAAAGCATTTTATGATCATTTGAAAATAGAGGAAGGCTCTTCTGAATGATAGGTCCAACTTTGGGTTGCTATTGAAGAGAGTAATATGGAAAACTAATAGATTGCTATCTTGTAAAGTTTAGTATTTCAATGTTCAATAAATGCACAGTCCAGAGCTATTGTACACCAAATATTTTCTGCAGGCTTAAAAATAGTGATTGTATAAATTAAGAAACATTTAAAATGCATCTACTCTATAAATATGTCTACATAACGTAATGTACAGGAAACATCATTGCTCTACTTAAGCTAGGTTTGTTTACAACGATTTTGTTGGTCTGTGGTGAAAATAAGCATGGGTGCAGTACTCAGCTGCAGTGAAGAACAAGATGTTTTTGTATAACCTAGTGTTTTAATTTGCTTGTTTAATTCTTTGTTTCTGTGTGGTATCAATGGGTTAATGCCTGGTCAGTTTCTAACTAGAAAAGGGCACTTATCAATTGAATGGGCTATTCTTAATAAACAATTTCTTGTAAGGACCTCCTTTACAATCCAGGGAGTACTTCAGTGGTGTCCATTTGGTGTCCAAAGCCCAAAAGGTGGGTTTCTTCCTATAGTGCTGGCTCAGGGGTTTACGACAAAAATTGAATACTACTTACAGCCAGCAAGTTTAGCGGATTTAATCTGAAATATTAATCATGAAGTTTTAAGGATAAAAATTCCTTAGTTTTGCTGGAGGTCAAATTCATCCCCTTCAGCAAGGGGGGCTGTAGTTGGAGCACAGAGGTTTCTCTCTGCTGCTCCTTCTCTCACACCCTTTTCCCATGCTCGGTGTGAGTCCTCTGCAGGCTGCAGAGCCCGTGCGTTGGTGGCCCAGCAGCTGGGGAGAGAAGAGGGCATACACATCGTGTGGGGGTGTACCTAACTGTGTGGTCACCAGTGAACGTCAAGCTAGACTGGCTAGCAAGTGCGTAGCCTAGTGTTGGCTGAGCTTCCAGATTTGATGGCCCTAACAATTTACGGATATTTTCCTGTCTCTTTCTGATCCATTGGGTGGATCTCCCATGTAACATGGGTGACAGGATCTCAGCCAGCATTTTCAGCATAGCACATACAGGTTAAAGTAAGGAAGGTATATTTTTAACAGCTTCTACATGGTTTTAACACTGAACTTTAGGGGAGAAATTTTTTTTCAAAGGTTTTGCTGCAAATGTGGCCTCCAAGATACTCATGCTTTCCTGAGATGCTAATTTATTTTTAAAAAGAAAGCTTAATACAAGGTCCATCCTTTCACATTATTTGTTAAACTTTTCCCTAGTCAATTAGTTACTCATCTCTCCCCTGACCAGAGTTTTCTGCTTTTAACATTAAGTGTTATACCTTATTACATTTTCATTTGATGCACTTAGGAATGCACTAAATCAATTTGAAATGTCTGTGCAATATCTGCCAAAAGTTTAAGCCATCTATCTAATCAGTAGCTGATGATGAAAGTGGTTCTCCCCTAAAGTGAGAAACAAAGAAATTACTTTCCTCTTTTAGATTTAGATCACACTGTCAGGGAAAGCAGTTCATGTTTTAGAGTGAATTATTGTACTTAGTTCTTGGCGAGACAAAATTTTTGTGGACATAACCAATGTAAGGCTGCATGCAGAACTGTAATGATATTGGGGAAAAGTGTCTCGGCATGCTTCCTTAAAAATACAGATACTTTTGGTTGAATTGCTTTTTGCATTCCCCATTGCCAAGGCTGCTAAATAATCTAGTGGGAAAAACAGAGTTTTACTGGGGAGCAGGAACGAGGTGGCTGAGTGATACATAGGAGTTATGGCATCATTCTCTAATTACTAGTGCTAGCAAGCCATGCCAAGTCAGCAGAAGTGCACTTTGCTGATAATATGCCTTAATCCCTGTCGCCTCTGAGAACTGAGGCTGTAGTCATTATTACCAGGTAGAAAAAAATTATCTGAGTGACTTTAATGGGCTGTCCTACAGCCACAAACTATTGGCCATTTATGTGCTGGGAGTAATAACAACTGAGAATGAGAATGACAGTTAGATTTTACCCTTTATGTTCTGTAGCACTTTCTGTCTTTTAGATGAGAAATTATTTTTTGTTGTTGTTGTTGTTGGCTTTTTTAAATGTTTTTTCTTTTAAGTACCACAGCATGTGAGCTTTTGGGATAATTGTACTTTTAATATGCAATTGTGGTTGTTGAGGGAGAGAGCAGTTAAGTGCAATTTCTAATGAAGAAAAGCAAAGAAGAGTAAGAAATGATGTATTATTCAAAGGGATGTTAGGGATGAACTTAGAAAAAGGGGGTTTTTTTCTTGCAGAGAAGTAGGTAGAATGATAGAAGTGTATGTACCTTTTGAACAACTTCAAGATCACATAAATCAGAATGAGATTAGAAATGTCTTCTAATGGATGATCTGTGCAACAGGAATCCAGTCCTGAAGTCTAAATGTGCTGAAGAAATCACTGAAGATTAATTCCATATTGTTAGTTACCCCTCCTCCTCTTTGTGGACAGTTACAGTGCACTGGGTAAACTACATAGAGGATTTGACTGGTTCCCATATTTAAGTTTGTTTGCAGTACAATTAAAATATAGATTCTGCTTTAAAGACTGAATTCTTAATTGACTTTTCTATGGCACTCCTTCTTGTAGTAACCAATGCCTCAAAAACATCAACAAATGTATATTTGAAACTCCCCAGTTTTGTGAGGTGACATCTCAGTTTTTGCCCTTCCCAATTAACTGAGGCATTAAGTTAAAAGTATTCATATATTGGAATGTTCAACAGAAGAGTCTGGAACCGGATTTGGGAAAGTGTTTAGTGTTCTGTGACACTTCACATTGAAAGTACATCTCAAATGCCCTGCTGCATACTAGAGCTCTCTAGCAAGCACCCAGAGCAGCTGCCAGTCATCTGCTGAAAATCTAATTCGGGTCTTCTTGGCAAAAGCCAGAACAGCCAAATCCTGACTGCGCTGTTTACTGTAAGAAGTTTCTTTATTCCTCAAACCTACCTCACTGTCAGGACAACAGCACAACTTCCTGCAGCTGAGGAAATAGGGCTTTTGGCAAGAAGGATGTTTCTTAGCTACTCATCCTCAAGCCACTACCTCCTCTGCCTGCTTATCTGTATCTTTTGCACTAAATCCTCCGTCCGGATCAAGTCATTTCTCCAGGGAATCAGTGGTTACCCTCTTTGACAAAGCAGCAATGTTCCTATTTCACTTTACATTTATTTTTCCAGCTGTCCCTAGCCTCTTCTGTGGGAAAACCTCTCTGATTATTTTTCCGTGCTCTTGAACTGGTCTCAGTTCTGTTCCCTTATTCTCCCCTTCCTTTTTCAGGATTATTGCCTGTCCACCTTATTCGTTCCAGGATCCTTGCTTAGCTACGTCCATTTCTGTGAATTAAATTAATCCATTTTTTGAAGTGTAATGAACACATTTGGAATAAGAGTATACACACAGGGAGCTGATTAAAGACAAAATTAGCTGTCTCTGAAGGACAATCCTTGTTACAGTCCCTTGCCAAATACCAATTTTCAAGTGTTGAAGTCTGCATGTAAAACCTGGCTTTAGTTATTTAATGCCGGCTTCGCTTCTGGTGTGCTTAAAAGTGGCATTCTGAGGCACTGCAATATACTGTGGACTAAAACTTTTGTTAATACATGCTACCAGTTGGCATGCAGGGAAAAATAAACATGATAAAACCTCAACAAACAATTAAACATGGAGCTCTCCTGAGAGAGTCTGATTCAGCTGTTCTGATACAGATATTGGGAAATCCTTCAGTGATATGAGGAGAAGAGGAGAGTAAATACTCTGAGCATGAGCCTGGCATTGCAATCATTTTTGCCTTGTTCATTTTATCAGAAAAAACAGGTGGAAAAGGGTAACACTACGTAGTGGGCATAAATGAGAAAAGAACAGTTTATAAGTAGATTTGCCAGAAGTTATCTGGCCTAGCAGAGAGCAGATTAGAGTTTTTGTACAGCAGCATTCCTTAACACCCCGCAGCCCCCCTCATTCCCCCAAAGCCCAAGCAACTAACCAATAAAAATATTTAGATTACTGGAGTCTTCCAAAGGTTAGCTCCACTGTAGCTTACTCAGTAAACCTACTAATGAGCAGGTTAAACATCTTTAAGTGGCTTAAGAGAAACTGAGAAGATCCATTTTTATTTAGCTTGAAAAAAGCAGAAACACACCTGAGATGTCATACTCTCCAGGGCTGCTCCTGTACTCCTCATGAAGTAACAGGAAAGTTGGGAAGGTGCCAGATTAAGGCTGTTCTTGCTTCAGTGTCCTAGTATCTTGGGTGATTACTAAGTTCTTTTTAAATAGAGAGATTTTTTTTTTCAAACAGCTTTCTGACTTCTCTTAACTTTTGGAGAGCCTTTTCATTTTTACTTTTGTCTGATTCCCATTCAACACTGTGCATCATAAGGGCAGCTTTAATTGACATAACGACGATCGTTAATACAAAGTGTGTGACTTAACTGTCAAGACGGTAATGGAGCCGTTTAGTCCTAGGCTGTATTTCTTCTGTCTGTGCTGTTTGTTCAAGGTTCGTACCAAACAGCAGTCTCCTTGACTACTAATACAGTTTACAGTTCTGGGATTTTTCCCTTCCAAACAGCTTCATGCTTTAGATTTGCAGAAATTTATAACCTAAGGGAACAATACTTCAAGGTTAATGCAGTCATTCTTGACAATCCTCCTCCAGAAAAATTATGCATTACTCTGTATAGGAACAGCTGTGATACAGCACAAACGTCAAATCTTGCAGGAATTTCAGATTCTGTATGAACTGCTCGGATTTTTATTTTCTCTCCACCTTCCTACCTTCCTTGGGGGAACTGGTTCCTTTTGAAGGTTTTTTTTGTTTATCATACTGAAATTTGGCAATGTTCTAGATAAAGCAAGAGGATGTGAAAGCAAATTATTTAGCATACCTGAAATCACACACATACAAGGAGAAACAGACTGATGTCAAATGAGACTGACAGGATCTTGTGCTTTTTTTGCAAAACAGAATGAAAAACTTTTATGGCTCTTGGCCATAAAGAAAAATGAGGGACAAGTTGGTTTTGCCTTCTGCAGAAGCCAGGAATTTAACCTTTGTACTTAAAATGTGCTTAAACAGACTGTATTGATATCTGAGTTGACTGATAACACAAAGGGGAAAGAATACTATCAATTGACAATTCATTTGTCTTCTAAAACAGATGGAGAACCAAAATGATGCCAGATGCTGTAGCTAACCCTGCTCCTGATTCAGTGACTCACTGAATTAACAGAGATAAAAAGAGTTAAGAGCGCAGTGTCCAAAAATACTTTCTCATGACAATTTTTAGAGAATTTTGGAAACAAAAATTAACATAGGTGCCTATTTATGCCTATGAGTATAGAAAGCAGAGACAGAAAAGGACTCAGAATACAACCTCTGAAGCCCAGGGTGTAAACTCTACTTTCTAACAGATTCTTCCTCCAAACTGTTGCATGTACAAATTAGTTGGTTTAGTAATAGGAATTTATAGCTCTTTGAAATACTGCAAAAACAATCTTGTTATTCAAGAAGAGGAGACACCCGTTGAAATGCCAGCAGCCAGCGGGAGAAGCACTATATTAAGCCTTAAAGTTCTGATTAACATCTCTGCAGACCTCTGCTTTTTTGAATTGTTGTGCAAATGGTAACTAGTAGAGTAGAGAATAAAATGTCTTTAATCTTCAAATATAGCAATTTCTCTGTGTAACCAGTGCCTCTGAAAGAAAACTTATTTCGCTTTACGTTGATGCTATAAGCACTCAAATTATGGGAAGGTAGTGGCAATAATTTTCAAAAACACTTAAATTTTATAATGAGTTCTTGTCTGATTACATCCTAAAATCAGGTATTAGGTGAAGCAGATCCACACTAGCATAAATGTGGAACAGACTTACCTTGACATGTACTGTTACATTTTTTGGGGAATAGACATCTACAGTGGTATTATACAATGTAAAGTAAGAATCATTAGTACAGTGTGCATTATGACAGAAAAAGGTGCATATTTGTGTGATATATCTCACTGCAGTATTCAAGCCCTTCTGTAGAACTTGTTCTGAATCTTGGTGGAGGAAATATATCAGAGATTGCTACAGTAGATGATGATATTATTAGTCAGTTATAGTTTCTTTGAGCAGCTAAACAGAGATTTTAATGGGATTCCCATTTTGTCTTTATTCTCTTCTGTATATGAAGCGAAAAAAAAGTCTTATGATTTTATAACATGAATATTTTATTTCAGTTATAGATGGTTTCTGTGAACCTTATTTCTGAGGATAATGGCTGAAAGTCTGCAAGTGTGAGATTTCTTTGCATGGAAACAGAGATAGAAAGCTTTCATTTACTCTTTCTCCCTCTCCACAGAATTTCTGTTGCAGCACAGAGCACAGACTTCATTTATGCCATTAGTTAACCTTCAAGCAGGTTTGATGGTTTGTAAAATGTATACTGTGCATTTGGTCCTCCATAAATTGTTGTCTACAGTTTTCGGATTCCCCCCCACCCCTTTCTGCTGTATTCCTATAATGGTATACAGCAGCTTGCAATAATATTATGCATGGAGGAGAAATTTAAACGTTATTCATCTATTAGCCAAAAACCTTGTTGTGCATGAACATTATCCGCTCAGCGAAGGGGCTGAGCTGTCAGTCAGATGTTTATTTTGCATGGTTCTAGAGTCAGTGCCATAAAGGAGAACGCAATAAATCCCATAGGCTTAAATAACAACAGCATACTGGTGAGATGCAGAATTACCAAGCTAACTGAGCCTGCATTAAGGCATTCCAGAGTGCAACAGCTGGGGAATCACAGAAGACACCGTTGATTAGGCCTAACTGAAATTAGGCATGGAGATTAAAGCTAGTAATTTTTTAAAAAAACCTCAGAAATTGTCTGGTATGATGAAATACAGTGGCTTGTAACAGGTGCAAGTAAGTACCTCCGAGTTCCTGAATTTCTGTGGCAAGGCCTCCTGGACCTGCGTTACCATCACTACTCATTTAAACTCCATAGTCCAGGCCCACACCTGCCAGCCCTACCGCTCCATCCATTCCAGTGTTTCAAAAGCTCAGCCTGTCAATTCTATCATATTCCCATAGCACTTCCTTTTCCTCCCTTGATACATTGGAAAATATATGTTTGGAAGCTTCAGGCACTTGATGGCTTACACGTTTTCCACCTTCCATTTTTCTATTTCTATAACCTGTCAACTTTTTCTCACCCTTTCAGTAAAGTGCAGTCACTGTTGATAGCTTTGGGACTCTAGCACATACCCAGGTTTTGCTTTTTTGGCTGATAGCTGCCTCTGGATGTTGACGCCAACCTCACACCAGGCCCTGAAACTAATGTGTGCAAAGTCCTCAGCCTTTACATCGAACTAAAGCTGTTTCACTCAGGCTGTCGGTACTTTGAATTTGGAAAAGTGTGACAGGCTTGATGTAATTTAAACCTTTGCAAATAAGTCTCCTACTCATTGAGATATCTGGCTGAACTTGAATGTTCATGTGTGCACTTGAAAATTACTAAAACCTTGGGAGAGGCTGCCCTCTGGCATGACTTGCTTGGCTGATTTGGGCTTTGAGATGGTTCCTCTGTCCTCTTTCCTTCATGTCTTTTTTACTTGTGGCAATGGTTGCCCCTGTTGCAGAAGAACTGTAGTTTTAGATGTGATGTCCTCTTGGTGTTGCATGCTGAGACTAAGAAACAACAGCTCCACTAATTGTAATTTCTCTTTTTCCCCTGCTGACTCTTTCTGATGATAAAATAAAATGTTTCTTGGAGGTAGGCCAGTAGTGAAGCTAACAGTCCCAGAAGCCTCTCAGTTACACTCCTTCAATGAATTTGCAGTCAGGGTGACCGCAATGCAGTAGAGTAGATTCTTTAGACAAGGTCAGAATAGTATTCAGGAGAACGCAAATAGAAATCGTAACTCAGCACAGACATACCTCACTCTGCCGCATATGCTGCCTGCTGACAAATTAATAACTCTTTCAGGATTTAAACGCAGACGTTTTTCAAGCCTGTTCACTATTTTTGCGGCAACTATAATATTCTTGGATATATCTACCTTAAATATTTCTTTTTCTTTGTGAAGTGAGTCACTGAGCTGAAAACAATTATTGACTAACTGCTCATATCCCACTGAGTATTACTGTGGTTTGGTACTAGCTTGCAATGCTGTCTGCAAGCTGTCCATATATCAGTGGTTTGAAAGGTATCTCATGAGACTCTGCACCCTCACGATGTGGGCAAACACTCTGTTTTCTTTCTACTTGTCTTACAAAGCTGAGGTTACCGCACCAGTGCCTGCGGCAGAAGAGTGATACTAAAGTGTTTCTTTCTGCCATCAGTTACTACTACCATCATTTTAGGAATTCAGGCTGGTGTTACTTTCTGCTTTCTGCTTCTGTTCTGTGGATCACGGTACCATGATACCCCTCACAGTGGATTGTACATGTTTTTCAGCAGGTGGTATGTGAAGCCCTGGTGTGTATCAGATGCTGACCTAGAAATATTCTTCCAGTGTACTGTGTGTGTGAAGAAAAAACTTCTTCAAGCCCATCTGAATGTAAACTTCCAGGTGGAAAATCTCTCACAGTGTCGCTTGTCCCTCACTTTGTTTGTGGCAAAGATCTACCTCCAGGGGGTAAGAGGGGGAGTCGAGGCAGAGAAGAAAGCACCAAGATGTGGATGCAGATGGTCTTGTTTCAAAATCTCTGTCATAAGCAGGCACATGCTCTGCGACATCAACACATGACTCTTCCACCGTGTATCACAGGAGGGAGGGTTTTGCAGTAAAAACTTGTAGTAGGGGACAAGATACTTGTCCAGGACAAATGCTAGAAAGGAGACCCTTCACCCAGGTGGTTGCAGGCGTTGTTCTTTCTCTGGAGTTGGGGCACAGTAGCTACTCAGGGTGACGTGGGTGGTTAAGGAATAAGCAGAAGACTGGACATGTCTGAAGAAACTTGCTGTGGTGTTTGGCCCAGTGCTAGGTTTCATTTTCTTAAATGTGAGTATCTTTTCCACGCCTGCAGAATGAGGTGCAGGTAGTTCCTTCCTGACGCTGTCTCCTGCCTGATTTTCCCAGCTGCAAAACCAGGAACTCTATTCTAGCACAGTCTGACTGGCACAACAGCTTACTGCAGGGCTGGGGGAGAGGGCCAGGCACACCTGCTTCTCTAGAAGAGAGGGGAGAACAAGTGAAGAGAATGTTAAGATGATGAAGGACATGTCAAAAGAGGAGAAGGTGACGAAAGAAGGGGGAAGGAGCTGAAGAGGTCCAGCCAGTAGCACGGCACAAAGTGGAATGGACAGCAGAGAGAAGCATACGAGAGTTGGGCTTGGAAACGTGCCACTGAATGAATCTTAGGACACGTGAGAGCTCTCTTAGTTTCCTTTCACACTGAGGTAACTGTGGGAAGTCTTCCTCCTGGTAGGGTGGGACAAACGGAGCCAGGCAGGGTCGGAAGGCAACAGATCATTCCACTCTGCTCCTTCCTCCTTGCTGGGGAATGCTAGGAGTGAAATTTCTTCTTTGACATATTAGAGTTTTATCTACAATAAAACCACTTTTTTATTTATTCCAGTATGTGTCAAAGAGTGATTCAGCAGGTAAGTGAGGGTGTTCTGAAATGAAACAGGTCCCACAACAAACTGTAAGGGTAGGTACATACCTGTTATATTTATTCTCAAAGAGACGAGACACAATGTCTGCATTGTATGTTACATATATTGTAAATGTGCACAAAATTATATTCCTGCTTCCAAATGCTCTGAACTAGTGTTCATACTGTTGCAGTAGTAATGTTTTAATTGGAGTCAAGGAACACATTTACTGTGGCATCGTATTCCCAAAGAAAGTAAAAACGTATTCAGTAACCAATAATGTATAATAAATCAATGATTCTACGATAGAAACAACCTGCCCAGGCCAACTTCAAGTCAAAATCATGTTGCTGTGTATTGAGAATGCTGATTCATTTGTTTTTGTGGCTATAGAAGTAATTCTGAATAAGTGGGAAGTCTACGCAAGCATGAGTTCTCTATACAACAATTTCTCAGAAGAAATCATAAAATCATAGAAGTGTTTGTGTTCAAGAGACCTTCAATGGTGATCTACTCCAACCCCCCTGCAATGAGCTGAAACATTTTCAACTAGATCAGGTTGCTCAGAGCCCCATCCAACCTGGCCTTGAATGTTTCCAGGGATGGGGCATCTACCACCTCTCTGGGCAACCTGGTCCAGTGTTTCACCACTCTCATTGTAAAATATTTTTTCCTTATATCTAGTCTGAAATGACACCAGAGTTCCTGCTAAAATTTGACATTTTCAAAAAATGAAAAATGATTGTTAGAACAATGAACTAGTCTCTGTGTAAATATAATATATAATGTAAGTTCAATATACTAGAGTGCACTTAAATACTTTTGGCTATGAAAGTTAAAAAAACTTACTGCAAAGCTTCTAAAATATGTTTCCAGCCTTTGAAAATAATGTTTGTCTGGAAGTCACATTTGAAGTAGATTTTAGATCCAATTTCAAGGTGAGTGGTGTTGAGAAATGGGGAAATAGAAATGATCATTCTTCTAAGTGGAAGAATACAGAAATCAGAATATTGCTCACATCTCATGTCAATAACCTCGGTGATCTTATTGGAATAAGCTTAATGGCACTGGTGTATTTTTCTTAAATTAGAAGGTAAGAATAAGTATGGAAAAATATTTTTTTCTGGGATATTCTGTTCAGTTTGAAAATATGAATAATAAAGCCAGAAAGTCCATAAACACCATTTACATTAAAAAAAAAAAAAGCCCAGTATTGTGTTCTATTAAAATGTATGCATTTAAGTGTGTTTTGCAGGGAGGAAATCTTGGTTTGTTTTTACTGTTTTAGGCTGGCATAGTTATTCAGGGCTATCAGTAATTTGATAAGTTGTAACAATGAATGTAACTTTTATGTTCTAGATTTTGAAATACTGTCAAATCTTCCTTATTTTTCATTTTAAGGAACAGGGTCTTTCTCAATTCACAGAAAATAGCAAACAGAATTAGGTTTTTTGACTAAACTTCTACCGCTCTTACAAGTCATTTAGAATGAAAAGAGATAACCTGGTTTATTCTACTGAAGTAGCCCAGTGTGAAATAATATGTTTTTTAAAATGTTTTTTCATCACTGTGTCATGAAGAATGATGGAGGAAGGTGTGAAGAAATAACAAAATAAATAAAAAGGTGTGAATAAATAAAAAGCCTTGAGTACTACGCACTCTTGCAGACATTGTAGAAAGCTGCTATATCAAGAAATAAGAAGCTTAACAAAAATGCTGGAGATTAACTCTGTGAGTACATCTAGAACACTGTACAATGTTTATCACTAGAACACCATATTAACAGTTCACTTTCCATAAATTTACCTCTACTTTCCAACTAATTAAACATATTGTTTTGGAATCTTTGTAAGAAGAGAAATGGAATATATGATACTTAAAAACCTCTACTTTTGAGTAATTTTGTACCAAAACTAAAATGCACAACTGCAAAGTAAATTGTATATGCTGTAAGAATTGAAAAATTCAGATAGGTCAAATATTTATGGTGATATTGTCAAGGATTTTATGAACTTCTGCCTTAGAAAGGACATTTAAATTATAGAATCAGTAGGAGGGGAGTGGATGCATGCTTTTTGCTCTGAACAGCAAAAGAAATTCTGTGCAAACTTCAAATTAAAATGCATCCTGCCTGTTTTGGGGGTGGAAGGCTTAAATGTTAGTGAATGAAGGGAAAATAGTATGGAAGTAAAGGATAGGACACACTTCCATTTCTAAGCTGTTTTGCACTTCACAGCAATTAGTTAATATGATGGCAGGCACAAAGGTGTTTTTTTTCTGGAAAGCATTCATGGCTGCTGTGAAGAAAAGCATACATAGTCACCTTTAAGGTAGCTTCCCTTCAGCTAAACACACCCTTTTCTTCACAGCAAAAGCGAAACAGTATTCCTAACAGAGTGTGTTACATGCTGCTTTTGCTGATTTTCTCCATCTCTTCGGATGAAATGCAGTGTTTACACCCTGGTTAGTTAGCCCAAACTATCCTTAGTGTCCTCTTAAACCTTGGATAGCAGATCACCTTAAACTTTATTGTTTCCTTTTTTAATAACTGAAGACACTTGGATGTCTGAAGGGGACTCTCTACTTTACATTCTTTATATAAGAAGATTTTGCTTTGTGATTATATACACCTAACATTTGTTGACTACTTCATTTCTGGTTTTTGAGGTTATCCAGACACCCTTAACTTCATCACTCAGCACTTCAGAAAGAACAAAAGTCTGGAGCAGACTGGATTTGATTCTTGTTTCCTCCTCTTGTGTGCTAGCCATCATGTCTAACATGGAGCTTTTATTACAGATTTTTGGAGTGTCTGATAGCAATCCAGGCTTTAAACACATTTCAATGTGATTTGGATTTGTGTTCCATTTCATAATTTGGGGAGAAAAAAGAAAGCCAACTTTGTACCTCAAATTTTCAGCTGGCCACTAGGACAATAAAATCTTAATACTTTCTGGAGTATTTGTCAGGGTCTGCATGATATGTCAGAACCATTTTGAAAATATATTTAAAAGAAATGCATTTATTTATGTAGCATACCTTTTAACATTTTTTCACTTATCAATTGTTTCTGATGACCTGCTCAATGATTATTGAATTCTTATTAAAATTCTTATTTTTACAAGCATTAATATTTATTTTGATCTTAAAACATTATTCTGCAAAGTGGTATTTGCAGCACTCTTTTTGTTTGTAGCTATAATTTAACAAAAAAACTATAAAAAACCCAATTAACTAGAAAGATTTGCTAAAATTTACCACATGAATCTTGGAGTTGTTTTTCGCTGAGTTCATGTATGTTTTTCACTGTGGAATAACTTGTTGATTTGATCTACTGACTTGGTGGCCTGAGGTAAACTGACAATAGCCATTTGCTTTATCTGCTTCTATGAATTATTTCAAATACTCAAAACATTCTTTTTCTTAGAACTAGTGAAGACTAGATAAGGCTCTTCCTGACCAAGAGTATTCTCCTCTGATGAGGCATATGTCAATTGCTCTTGAATTAGATGACATGTTTGGGACTCAGCTAAACTGTTAGGGAAATGAGACTTTAAACCAAGCACTATTCCTTATTCCTGTTTAATACTTTATTAGAATTTCAATGCTTTTATGTTTTTTGGGTTTTTTTTGTTAATAAATTCACCAGTTTATGAGGGTCTGGTTCAAACCAAATATTAGTGTTGTGTTCCTGTTGAAGCTGTGTCTTGTGAGAAAAAAATATGTTTACGAGCAATATCATCAGTTGTTGCGTTCTTGTTCTTCTCAATATCATTTTTTTGAATATTGAAAGAAGAAATAGTGAACTGTACGTTGTCTGATGATTTTTTAATGATTTTTTTGAAAAACATTACTTGTTTTCCTTCTGTTGACATGTTTCACAAAAGGTATTTAAAAAAATCTTATTTTTCTACTTATATAATAACTTTATACAACTTTGTTATAATCAACAGTTTTATCGCTGCCATCAAGTGTAGCAATTCCCATACTTATACTTGAACTTTTACTCAACAAGCTTTAATTGTGTTTAGGTATGTATTAACTATTCTATTCTTGGTGGGTTCTTTAAGCTTTAAACTAGGATAAATAGAATGCACAAACATAATTATTGATGTATTTATGGTATCTCTTCAAATAGCTCAGCATTTCTCAGAATTTTCTTTCTTTTAAATAGTAAGATATTTATATTACACATTTTAATGCAATTAGGAGAAAAAATGAGACCTTTTTAAATTCCCACTGCCAAATTTTGTTTTCCAGTAAAGTGCTAATCTCTTTTCTTACAGTTTATGTACACTCACGCATTCACTAGATATATTGTATTGCACCAGTTTGCTATGTTCATTGCTCCTTATTTGGTGGAAATAGACTTTTAAAATCTTAGCTGGGAAGCGCTTCTTTAGAATCTGAAACTGTATTGTGACACAATCTGGCAGTATTGTGACAAATGATTGGAGGAGAGAAACGAAGGAAACCATTGTTAGCAAAACAAAATTTACTAAGATAAAAGCATAGCTCTAATTAATACTAATTGAAAAACATGTCTTATTTCTGCAAGGAAATCACTTGATTTGTTTAAATCTTGACTACTTACTGGGCTGTCCTAGTTATAGTGGCTGGGACCAGTTTATCACTGTGTGGGTGTAACTGGAACTGTGTATTCTATACCCTCT
>JAVJGI010008532.1:0-54947 GCA_035590275.1 Ibycter americanus
ATATTTATCTCGTGCTTGTGATTACTACTCCACTCTCTTTCTGAGCCTGGTTGGACTTTTTTTTTTTTTTTTTTTTTGAGTCCTGACAAGTAAGTCGGGCTCTGCCAAGTTCCCCACTTGAAGCATGTTGAGAGGAAGAGCTGTGGCACAGTTGAGAAGGGGATTTGATATGCCCTGACTAGGAGCAGACTGTGGGCAATGAATGAACACCCTGTACATGTTTGCATGTTGTGTTTCCATCCCTCCCAAACCACCTTTAGGAGAGTGCTGGTCACAGGCTGTAATTTAGTGAAATGCCCACAACGCACCCAGGTTACCTGCTGTTTTCTGTAGGTTTTTACCCGGTACCAGTCTTTCCCCCCGGCTCTCCCCCCCCCCCCCACCTGAAAAAAAAAACCCACCGAAAAAAAACACTGACACCCCCCCCCTGCCCCCCAACACACTGTTTAGTCTATTTCTAAATTTGTCTTCCTTCCTTTAAATCAGTTTTGTTTATTTTCTTTTAAATCTTTCTTTGTGTGAGCTCTTACGGCTCTGATGTTTAGAAACGGCTCTCTGAACCTCCCCCTCTTAGAGTCAGTGTACCTTGATGTGGTGTTTGAGCAACAAAATGTCATGATTTTGTCCCAATTAGAACACACCAAATTTTTAATGAAATAAATAGTTTCAAACATTGCTATTTGGAAAGAATCAAAATGGAGCTATGTGATCAAAAGATTTGAAATGCTAAAATACATTTTCTGCTTTGATATTGACACTATATTTTAATTGTTTTCTAACAAAAACTGGAGAAAACATAAATTATAACCTTTTTTCCCCATAGGAAAAATTATTTCTGTTGGTCAGAATGTTCCAATGGGAAAAATTTCACAGGTGCTTTGTGCCTGTCTCTGCAGCAGACTCTGCACAAGGCAATATATCATCATAGTGGTTTCTGGTTTTATTTTTTTATTGTTCCCCCTTCCTCTGTCTTTGCTTTGATTTTTGTGTATTTTTACTGGAACCAAGCCTTCATCCCTTATACCCCTGAAGCTTCTCCCTGTTTTGGTGCTGTACTGTAGTCAAGACACCTTGTGGAGGTCATGACGTTACCACAGACGTAAGTATGTTGGTCAGAGTGGGTGATGCAGGCTCTGCAAAGCAAACTCTCGACTGAGCAGGACCAGGTCTGAAAATGAACAAACGCTGGTGATAAAAATAGATGTAAATTAAAGGGAAAGGGATTTCTGCTTGCAGTGTGAATCATTTAATGGTTTCCCCTAGTAAAACCGTTCCTTGACTTTTTACATTGTATTTGAATTAGCTTTGGGCTGTCTGTTGCTGCAGTGTTTTGTGATGATGTACCTTCTATGAGTAGCATGGTATTAAGTGGTTTGGGTTTTTTCGTACCAGTCATACTCCTCCGAGGTTCAGGCTACACAAGTCCCCCCTAAATCCTGTTCTTATGAAATTGAATTATTTACTTATGTTCCTTTTCTCTAGCCTATCAAAAGAAAAAGTGTAATCTATAGTGTCTAGAGATGGAAACAAACTACAAAGCAATATCGCACTTACAATGAAGTCCTTCTGATGAGGATTGTATGTCTTTAGTATGCTGCTCCCTACATCTGAGAGGCTGTGCTCTTTAACAGGTGAGAAGAGATTATCCCTTAGTCCTGACAAAATCTATGAATCAAAGTCTGTTAGGGAAAATTCATACAGAGTTTAAAATGCAAACCTGCTTTCAAATGTACCTATATCAAAACAATTTCCTCTGTATAATACATGTGCACTGTATGAATTAATACCTAGAGTTTCAGAAGTCCTGCTGTAATCTGTGTCCTGTCTGCTTTTAAAGAAGTGCTTTAATGTCCAGCTTTCACATTGGAACCAAGCAAAGGCATGAACAAAATTCAAATATGCTTTTGTTAGAAGGGATTATTCCATATTCTGATAACATATACAGATCTCAGAACATCAATTATTTGCTATAAAGACAGCATGGTTTTACAGGACACCCAGCCAACACCTGCCTTTCTGTTTGGTTCTTTTCTTTCTCTTTATGCCCCACCAAAGGGCAGTCAGTTGATCCCCTGTGCAGTCTGTACATAGCATCCAGCAGTGGAATAGATCCTCTGAGGAAACAGATCTCCATTATGAGCATATTTAGGGCAGCTGAGATGCAAATAAGTGAGGTTCTGCTATTCTGTTCCTCACGTAGCCTGATGACGGCCGATGGCTGCCAGGCACTGGTACCCAGAGCAAGCATCCCATCCCAGGCACTCTGTCCTTGGTATGGCTTGGCATGGTGACTATGAGTGTTGCTGTATGCTGGGTGATGGATCATGGAGGCTCCTAGCTCCCTCTTTTCATGACATCAAGTGCTTTGCTGTAAGCCAGCTTCACGCTGGCTTAAACTTTCATGGTGGTTAAGCTATAATCTATCAGACTGCCCCAGCTGTGAGGTGTAAAGAGCCTTCGTGTTCACTTACTGTTACTCTATTGACAAACAAGTTGTACCGTTGTAGCGAATTTTTCCCATGCCTGTGCTCTCAGCTGAAGCACAGGCTCCATGCACACAGGCAGGCAGCATGGCCTTTGCTTCAAATGTGGAACTTTGCACTTTTTACGTAACTGCTTCCTTCAACAGATGAGAGGGTTGGGCTTGTCTTTGGGCAAAAAGGCTTCTGCTTTAAGCATGTTTCTCACTTGAAGGCTACGCTTCTCACCAGACTTTTGTGCGATGCTTCCAATCTTTCACAGGCAGCATAGCACTGATTCTGCATCACTCAAAGAGCATTATTTTGTAACATGTCTGACTTGAAAAATCTTGTTAACTGCATGCTGTTATCTCAATATACTTGCAGGCCAGCTACAGCAGCACAGAAACCTGTGGTAAGATAAATTGTGTCAAGATTTTTTTTAATATGGTGGGGAAAAAAAATCACACTACTTCATTTGCTACAACTGGAAAAAACTTAATCACTTGATTGCTGTTAAAGACACAGATTGCTCTGGGGAGAAACCTAGAAGATCAGTCCCAAAAGAGGACTGTGTTCTGGGGGCTCCTAGGTGGGAATATCCCCCTTGGCTGGAGCAAACAAGACATTGCTCAAAAGTAGGGGAGGGAGATTTGGTAGGGCTAGGATCCTGGGGTCCTGCATGTCCTTTCCCACTAATGGCCCTTTTTTGGATGCTGCTGTTGAGTTTTGAGCCAGCTGCAGAAGTTTTGCTTCTTACTTCTTGGAACCTGGAAAACCTCCAAGCTGGGGAAAGGTCTTCTCAATTACTCTGTTTTGGCAGCACAAATCTTAGAGGTTATATAGTTCTTCACCAGGATTGTTATGTTTTCTGGCAGGGCTGTAGGCTGTCATTGACGCACAGCAGGAATCCCGTGTCCCAGTTCATACTGGGGGCACCTGGTTGGACTGAGGAGTCCTGGCAAGGGATCCTCTTCCACAGAATCCTTTTCCTTTTGTGCAATGAAAAGGTGACAGAGCTTCACTACCTGGGTTGCAGAGGGTATCTGGAGGCTCTTGTTAGGTCTGGAGAATCAAGCTAGGGCTTGATTCCACCTGCATCAATGAATTAATGCAAAAATTGCTCATATTAACCTCTTGTGGTTATCAGCTTTTATGTGTTTGAGGAACTGTAGCAAACTTTCTTTCCTGTTGTGACAATTGTTTGTTTATTTTTGTAGTCTGAAGGTATACAGTGTAACACTATACACTTTGCAAAGCAGTGTTTCTTTTGTTCTGTGACTACAGCAACATAAATAATCAATTTTATTCTTTTTTATTTGACAGCCAAAGCAAGATATCAAGTGTTGGTTTAGTGCAACGTTTACATTTTGAAATTAGTTTAGAGCAATTAGATTGTTTTCCTTACTAACTGGAAAAGAAAAAAAAAAAACCAAAACCAAAATCCTGAAACAACTTGTACTTCTAAACACCAAAAGAAAAGCAAGGAAAAGGCCAGATTAAATTAATTGTAAAAAAAAAAAAAAAAAGTCTAGAGAAGGTACTAATTCTTTCCTTAAACAGATCGAAATCAAAGTGTCTCTAATCGGAAGCTATGTTCTGCTGTAGGGGTTGACCCTTCTTTATCCCAAAAGTAGAGCTGTGGTGTTAAGGTATTGCTGGTAGGGAGAGTAACTCCCAATACCTCCTGACTTTTCCATTTTGAATAAATTAGGTAATCAGGAGAGCAGAGATGGGACATCAGGACTTTTCTCTCTCTTGCTGTAAGAGGGTGAAAAAAGCCAGTCGGCTGCACGCGGTCTCCATGGCCAACGTGGCGTTCCATGGCAGGTTGAATGGGCTTTGAGACAGGCCCTATCCCTACCAAAAGGTGAGGATTTGGAAGGTGATGCTAAACCCACTGCCTCTAATCCTGGGCATGTGGCTCTGCTCTGACCTGAGGGGGCTCTCGGGGGGTGGTGGAACATGCTAGTCATTGAGAATTAAATGCATGTGAAAAGGAGGTTTTAACAAACAAAGGATGAGTATTTTAAAAATACCTTGTTGTGAAATTTAACCTCTGGGAAGGGCATAGTTTGGAGGTTTTGCTTTTCTGCCGGAAGAAGAAAGCTGAAGCGCTGCCCACTAACTGTGTGGTGCAGCAGGCATAGATCCGCTGCCATTCTGCTGCTGTCTTTGAACATGAGGCTTGAACTGTGGCTTTTCTCGCTCTGCTTGCATTTTGGAGGTGGCCAAAGCCTGGCCCCAGCCACAGCAGAGCACTGCCCCTGGCCTCCCGTCATCCTTTCAGAAAGCAGCAGCAGCCCACAGGGAGGGAAGGCAAAGCTTTGACAAACTGTTTGTCTGCGGTGCTATTGAGGTGTTTTGCTGACTTCTCAGTCATCTCAAGATCTTTGCTAATTTAATGAGCCAATTTCAATTGTCAAGGTGACAGTTATCCGTGTCAGAGACCAATACTCCTTCTCCTTTAATACACATCAGCAGTTATTTTGCTGTCCTTGAAAAAACACAGACTGGAATACCACTTCATTTTGAGAGATGCTTCGAGGTTGTTCTTTTAACTGAGGCTTAGTATTAGAAATGTGTTTCTTTATCTAAGTGATAGCATCTGCTTTTGTCATTTTTATGTAAACTCAGCTACGCTTTGCAAAGCACCACTGTTCTCCCCTTCTGGAGAATACGTGATTATCTATCAGCGGTGAAGCTCTGTCTGGACACTTAATATTAATCATTTATTCCAGCAGTTATTTAAACTGTATCTACTTGTGCCTTTTTCATGACAAGCTCTTGGGAGGATGGTGGTATTCGTCAGTGGCCGTATTGGATTTTAAGTAAGAGTAATTACAGTGAATGAGTTAGGGATTATGTGCCAGAGGAGACCTTTAATGAAATGTATTGAACCTGTCAGGAAAAATGTCTTCTGATAGGGACATACAAGTTTTAGCAGGATCCAAAACTTGGTGAAACGGAATAAGAGGTTGAGATCTTAACAATATGATCGGTGGTGTGGTGGTTTGTACATTTCCCTGGAAGCTGCTTCAGAGAAAGGATTTAAATCTCAGCCTCTTGCTGGGCTGTTGAATTTGTCTGAATTTTCCCTTTCCTAGGGAGAAAGTCTGATTCAACCAGTGAGCTGCAGGTTCAGCACACAGGGTACTGCTGGTGGCACAGCATGAAGATCAGGGGTACTGGGTGTGCCCGGGGGCTGCTGGTGGTGGCGGCTGCCTGGAGCTGCCCCCATGCCCGGTGCCACCCCTGCCAGCCGGCTCCCAGCTGGGCCCAGCGCTGGCCCAGGCTGAGCCCAGCGGCCACGGGAGCAGTGCCTCTGGGATCATGGGTTTCCTGGGGGAAAACCTCCAGCACGGCAGCAACCGCAGCGTGTGAGAGGCAGAGCCCAGCCCTGGCCCCACGGGAGATGGTCTGTGCCTGGGGGGGGCAGGGACAGAGCGGCTGGGGGGGCACCTGGCCCACAGCTGGGGGCAACCTGCCACAGCAAGGACTGTTTTCCAGCAGCACACAGAGCACAAACATCTTTCCAAAGCCTTGTGACTCCTGCAGAAGTACCAGCCCTGCTCTGCGCAGCACCTTTTGGTGTTGTTACCCAGCTCAGTGGACGATCTGTAGCTGTCAGACCTTGCAGAGCCCCAACTTTCTGCCAGCAGAAATAGAATGGGGTGTAAAACATTTAGGATTGGTTTTGATGGCCCTTCATATGGAATAGAAAATGTAGATTCATTTCATAGCTGACAAAGAGCTGATTATTTATGTTTCTTGGAAAACAACTAAGAATGTCTAAGAATCCTTTTTTACCATTATGGATGACTTTCCTTGTATTTTCACATCGTTCTTTTTGAATCATGACAAACCGAGATTAAACAACAGCCCCTGAGATCTGTCATTTTTTCAATGATTTACATAGGGTGGTACCCATAAATTACGGAGACAGCTACTGGATACTCTGAATGAGCAAGTACTTTGTTTGTGATGTAGTTTTGAGAAACATCCTGTGAATTGTATCTGTAGAAGATAATGGTGCCATCCCATAAAGAAGATGCTTAACATTTTTCAGGACACTAAGCCATGAGGCAAAGATGCTAATTTTTTATTTTTAACATAAACCCCTGAAGTTTTTTTATGCTGGATTATATCACTGTCTGGCTATCTCTTTTCTCATTTCTTTTACTGTGTCATCTAAATGTCAAAAGAACAAATAATCCACTTCTTGTAACAGCAAAAGGATGAAGATTTTCTATCTTGCTCTGGTCAGAATACTGACACGTGTGATATAACTATTTCTCAGTAAATAATTCACCCAGTTTTGGACACCTCCTTTTGCCTGAAGCATGTCCCTCCTCTGCAATGGGAAGTTTTGGAAAGATGCTATAAGAAAAGGAGGCTTAATTTAGTTCTGCTGCAAAGCTTCCTTATTTACGGCTGCTATTATTTTTTGTATTTCCCTTCATTACTCCTTGAGGAGGATGGAGGAAGGTGGCAATGTATCATCTCCCAAAATGAGAATGTGTGGATATGCATATGGCCTGACGTGTCTAAACTTTTTGTTCTCAATGGTGCAGGCACGTTCGTGTACAAGACTGTCTTTTACCTCACCTGGTACTGCAGACCTGCTTTTAGTATACAGAGCTGGATTCTGCACTCACTTTCTTCACAGAACATCGTCCTTTGCTCTTCCGTTAGTTCTTGTCATCTCAAAATAGTCCAGGATGGGGATGTTCAGAGCAGCAAGGTGTTAGCTGCTTTCATGGATAACTAAGTGCTAAATGTTTCCCATCAGCTGACCAGGTCTTGCAGTCAGTTATTCAAACAATCGCAAGTGTTTGGGATTTGGCTCTATTTCTGCTGGGTCTTGATGAAGACTGAAATGTTTTGAGTTTTGCTATTGCTGAGAGCATCTTTCCTCATCGTGCAAATGTCAGTCTGGAATGAGATGCTTCCCTTGGACCGTGGCTTGTCACGGGCCAAAGTAGCAGCAGGAATAGCATTGTGAGGGGCAGCAGAAAATCCCTACATTGCATTGTCCAGGGGAAATGAATATTGCTGCCTTCTTCGGACTCTTATTTTTTCCCCAACAGACAGAATTTCTGCCGCTCCCTTAACAACAGTACAGACACCTGTTTGCAGCTGCAGAAGCAAGATGTGTCCATAGCTGCCCTGCTCAGGACAGCAGCAGTGTTGCTGCAATACAGGATGCTCAGCACACACTAATTTTCCATGTTTCTTGCCCATACACCCCCAGGCCAGCCTGGCTTCACCTGTCCTCAGGGCACAACACTGTCAGGTTGAAGCGGTGCTGGCAAGCTGTGGGATGGTCATTGCACATGTCTCCTGCCACTGCAGGGCAAAGCCCCAGCCAGCCTGGAGAAAGAGAAAGTGCCATCACAGGCACAGGGCTTCTGTGGTCTCTCTAGGTTACATGTGCTTGTGATTTATTTATTTTTTTTATTCCCATCAGTGAAAACCTTCAGAAATATCACTCCAGATCGGAAATGCCCCACTCCAAAAAAAGATACCCCCTTCCAATATTGTTTTGTTGGGTTTTTTTAACTGTTACCTTCTATGCTCTGGTGGCTGCAGTTAGGCAGACCTCAGTGCTTACAAGGATTTGTGTTTTCTAAATGAAGTACTTAAAATCATAAAAGTTAAATGTATGAAACCTGGGAACAGTATCAATTATCCTGCCTTTCTTCTTGTCTAGAAACACTTTTTTTATTACATTTTGAATTATGATTCCTGTAACAAATTCTAAAATATATATATTGACTCAAGTGCAGAAAATGCCCAAAGTGTCATGAAGTTTGCTGTGACTGTTTCTGTCAGTATTTAATATTTGGGTAAGTGCAATTCATGCTGTTAGCAAAGCTATGCTAAATTGGTGGAAGGCAGTGCATGTCTGTACCTTTACTGTAAGCCAACTCACTTCCCACTTTACATTCCTCATGTTCATATGGATTTCTTCCATGGGGATTTCAGGCGCTATGCGCTTCTGTATGTGTGGTAAGATTCAGAAGCTTCAAACCCATAAAATCAATCTACTTGGTGATCATCTGGTAAATAACACCCAAAAGTTTATAGTTTGTTCAGCTTTGTGATAGATCATAATTTGGATTTACAGCTATTTGCTAGCCTGGTGGGCGGAGGGGTAAATATCCTCCCCTGCAGGAGCATCCAGCTTGGCAGCACCTCTGTTATCCCCCAAGGCCAACAGCAAGGGATGCTTATGACCTCCCTGGGGAGGAACCGGTGCTTCCTTGCTCTGGCAGCTCCCATGGCTGCCTGCCTGCCCTGTGCTGCAGCTGCCTTTTGAGATGGGGTATAAAGATCTGGTAGTTAGAAGTGAGTGAAAGTTCGAGGTAGTAACAGGCTTTCTTTACAATAAGCTTGCCAAACGTTTTGGTTTCATCACACTTCTGGAAGTGATAAATATATTAATTAGCATTTTTATCATGTAATAGTCTATAGCCTTAAAACGTCAAATTGTGAGCACATTTGTAGATTAGGTTTAACTATTAGTGCTTTTCCAGCAATCATATATAGATCTGTATTATTTCTTTATTGGTGATATTAAATCATTGTAGTTGGAGAGCTATGCATCTGTTCCTTATTAATTTTTTTCCCCTGCCACCAGAAATGTGCAGACATCATAGCATCTCGCACAGCTGTCAGTATCTGAAGATGTTTTCTCTTTTAAAGTCCTTTATGCAGTTATATAATATGGAGGAGTGGAGCATGTAAAGGCTTCATCAGTATGTTTTTCTGTAACTTAATTTATATTATTTTCTTTTTTAAGGAGGGAAACTTCCATGCCTATGAAAAGAAAGAGGTAGAGACTCTGAAACATTGTTCTTAATGGCAGCAGTGAAAGTGTTCTGTGATTTGAGATGTTAGAGCAAGTCTGCTGGGAAGTGGATTAGTAGGCCAGGAGAGCGTATTGTGATCAAAGTGCATAGTAAATTAATTTACCTCACACTCCCGCAATTTATCACATAGGTATCACCTCTACACATGAAAAGATACATAAGCATGTATGCAATATTGCTCTAGTGCTTATATCTTATTCCAGAACTTAAATAATTTAACACTCCTGCTTTAACCTTATTGAAATATTAAAATCCTGCAATCCCTTAAATTTGCCTTTGTTACAACTGTAACATGACGTTTTTGTGTCATTATGACACCAATTCATAATTGCAGCTCAGACAGGTCTTTGGGCACTTGAACAGAAAGCAAAACTGGTTTTGACTGGTAACTGCTAAGCATTTTCATCATGAGCAAGGACATGCATTATAAAGAAGGACCAATTACAGATTCACTGACATCAGGAGCCCTTTTTAAAAGAACTTTTTTGTTTGCTCACCCTTGCAACTTTTGGCTTGCAGTCATTTCCCGTCTATATAGCAGTTCTGAGTGATTTTTCAAGTTGCAGTAGTTACTCCTCACAATTAGACTTGGCTGGTAAACAGTTCATTAAAAATACCTACATAAAAGCGAGATGAAACAAGTCTTCCAGAGATTTTGATGGAGAATGGAACAAAATAAAGATCCATCTCTTGTTGAAGGGCCTCTAGGTTAGGTGGTGGTGCTGCTGTGAAATTGAGGATGGGAAATGCACAGTTATGTCCTGGCCTGAGTTACGGGGGTTAGGAGTTCTCCTTTGCTACTCACAGTCCAGGACAGTGACCTGACAAGGCTGCTCTGGTCAGCCTCTGCCTTTGACCAAACCCTGCCTTGTTTCTGTGCAACCCCCTCCCATCAAAATTACTACCAAGTGGCCCTCCACCTCAAAAAGTTTTGGCCGTACAGAATACGTGCTATTGTATTACAAAAAGATCTCCTCAAAAAGAAGTCCCAAATAGCTACAGTCACTGTGCTTAATTCAATTAAACCGAGCTGATCCCTGCTGCTCATGGAGCTGGCAAGTGGAGTGCTGCAGAGGAGAGGGTCTGCCCCTCTCCTGCCATCCCACATCTTCTTTCAAATGATTGCTTGGCTCCTGTCTGCAGAGCTACCAACTTCTTTAGCTGGAATCTCTTTATTGCCTGGGTTCTTCTAATTAATTACTTATCTCCAGGTCTTTTAAAAATTTGGTAATTGGCGTGTGTAGCTGTCTGTTTCCCCTAAAGTCTGAAACCATTTTATGTACATCTTAGATAAGTGTACAATCAGCTAAATTAATATTAATTACAATTTCTGAGACTTCCATGAATTAATTTTCTGAAGAGAGAAAAGTTTTCTTGATGGTTCTTTATGGGTAGAGGTCATGAATATCGCTGTATTATTCTTTTCTGATTACTAACACCTGATAACTCTGCTTCTTTCTAAAGTATTTTTGGTTCAATTAATTTGCTTTTAGTGCTGGATCTAACACAATTTTTGCTGTAGTAAATCACCTGCTAATGAAACTACATCTTTTTAAATCATTTCAGACTTGCTTGTGACTATGTTTTTTCTTGTTAGTCTTCCATTTGAGGAAAAATATGTAACTCAAAACACTTACGGAAAACTCAAATAAAGAAAAATCCAATTGCTCAGATATTTCAGTGTACTTGAAATTTCTGAAGGGAAAGGTTGTCAACTTTAAATTTCTTGAGATGTTGATACCAGCATCAGTGGGTTTGACCATCCTTTGCATAATTTTTTTAGCATAGAATTATTAGTGTTTCTTGGATTTTTTTTTTCCTGGTTATTTAAGTTGTAGGGCTCAGAGACTTTACCTTCAGTATGAAAATACACACATCAGACATTGGGGTGGATATGCTGAGAGATGCTCTTTGCATCTGGCAGTGATGTTAGATCAGCCCAGACTCTTTTAGCATGGCCATGCAGACCAAGGCAGATTCAATCAGCTGAGATCTGCTGCAGGGAAATGTGAGGGAGAACAAGCTAAACCATGAGGGTGGCAGTGTTTCTGAAAGCTCATTGAATGATGAGGTGGTGCAAACATTGGAACTCAGACTTCAAAACTGGCAAGAAAAAGGTGATGGAAGAAGTTGCTACTCTCATAGAGGAGGAGGAAATCTTTCCAAAACAGACAGTTGGCTCTCAGTTGAGTTTTCATCACAGTGTTACTCCATCAGCAGAACGTAGGCACCAAGTAAGACCACGCTGATTGAATGATGTTTTACAAGCACTGCCCAAAAGACTTGGGGCAGTGGGTAACTGTGTTCTAGGGTTATAGATAAAGTACCTTTAGATCCTCTTAGAAAATGAGATTCATTGATGGTTCACTTGAGGGATTGCAGGTGAGCTAAATGATTCATCAGGGAAGGGAGTGAGTGGTTAATGAAGACACTTGATCTTAACCAGTGCAAAATTAATCTCTACACTTAGATAGAAAATTTGTCATGACAACTCTTGTTTGGGTCCATGAGAGTGAGCAGTAGTTAACTAGATCTTCAGGTGACAAAAGAGTGTTTGGGTAGTCAAAAGGGAAGAAAGATGCAGCAATCTTAAATAAGAGGATGCCAAAGCTATAGCATCATTTTACAATGTGTTATTCTAATCACAAATCAACAATATGCTAGGATTCAAACAACAGATTAGAGACTTGGATGATTAATAAAAATATCTGTACATATATTTGGATACTTTTTTTAGCTTATAATGCTCATTTTAACAGTATAAGCTTGCTATTCACCTCTTAACATCCTGTCTCTAGTGCAAATCCTAGTCATGCCTGCATTCAAATCTGCACCTGTCTCCCTGATGTCCGTGACATCTAGCTTTTAAGTCTGACGCAATGTAGCTGAAACAAAATTCTTCTCTTATCCTGGCCTAAAGCACGACTCATCATTGTGTCAAATCTCAGTTTTCAGTATTGTCCACTGTGAACAATTCCATCCTGCTTGTAACTTGAGCGTCACCTTCAGCTCCTCAGCTTGTGTCATCCTGGCCACCTCTGAATCATGCTGCATGAGCCATCCATCTAAGAAGCAATTGTTCAAGTTTATACGTACAGCCAGAAGTCTTGTTAAGGCTTGTGTCTCATCCCCTGATTATTTCTACCTTCATTTATAGGTTTTTCCTAAGTTTTGTTATATTGTGCTGGTGTCTATCTTAAATGATGAAGCAAAGATTGTCCTTAGCCTGTACCTCGTCTTCCTTCTGTCCTGATATCCGCTTTGCTACTACATCAATTGTAAGCTACTTATTTTGATTATTTCTTTAAAATAGCCTATTTGGCTATTCCCAGCAGATCTGTTTCCTGTTTCTTGTGTTGTACGTGCTTTCACGTGTATCTCTCGTTGTGCAGGTTTTCATGTTGTT
The DNA here is from genome assembly GCA_035590275.1 of Ibycter americanus. Taxonomy (NCBI): domain Eukaryota; kingdom Metazoa; phylum Chordata; class Aves; order Falconiformes; family Falconidae; genus Ibycter; species Ibycter americanus. Next base: position 12,741 of record JAVJGI010008532.1, read on the forward strand.
CATTCACATAGTATTTTATGTACTCTTTCAAACTACCAAGCTACTTTAGCCTTAGCTGCTGTTGGGATACTGGATTAGATGTAGCAACTGGTCTGATATTCTATAATAACTTCTCTATAACTGCAGAAAGAAAGACTTTCTTTAGATAATCTATCTTCAGAGATCTGTGCTTAAGATAACAGATGAATTATTCTTAAACTCAGGCGACTGTATCTGATCTACAAAGGCACCTCCTGGGACATACTGGTTTAGGTACCCAAATGCAGGTTTGTACTTACTTTGATTTTTCAGCCATGACTTTTCAGGTATCTAATTTAAAAGATCCAGTTGCATAAAGATTTAATTTCAATGGGTCTTAGTCCTCTGAATAGCCCCCTCTCCTAAAAAGAAGATTCTAAGCATTTCCACACAATGCAAAGGAGAACAGAGATGTCCTAGTTGGAGCCTATACTAGTTCCAGAGCCAACATAGCTGCATCAGGACATAATGGCTGGAAGTGATCGCTGTGCTGATTTGGTACCCTGCTTCCCTAGCTGGGCTAGTTTCAATGTCGCTCTAGCATCACATGTGTTGATTACAAACCTACCATCTGCACTCGGGTGTTCATCGTAGACTAGTTTTAAGCTATTATATGAGTTTAGGTGCTTACAAGACCAAAATTCAGTATTGTAAAGTTTATCAAAGATTGTCTTAATTACACATATGTGTCGTGCTATGTTTTTCTCAATTTTGTTAATAAACTAACAATTATCAACAACAATTATTAAAGTGCATAGCTAAAATTTAGTATTGATTGATTCACTTATGCATGCGAGTATGCATAACGTGGCATGTCTCTGGTTTATTAATCTGAACCAAACTGTGCTGCTCTGAAAGAAGGAAGATGTTATGAAAGTGAAGTATATGTGTATAGCTGGGCTATTGCCTTACAAACTGTGGTGATAAACCTGAGGCTTAGGTGCTCTTGAAAATATCCCCTATAGAGAAGCGCGTGCATTTGTTCATAATAAGTCAGAGACTCAGAACAGGATTTCTGCTGGCGTTTGTAGCTGGTGCCCTGGCAGCAGTCAGCAAACACTTAATTAGCATCTAAACCCAATGTTAGGGCCTCAAGGGCGACCTTCAGTAGAGGGGAGCAATCAGACACTTTTAATTTCCTAATTACTGAATGGGACTAATGGATCCATGGCAACATCAATTCCACAAAAACTATTCTTGTTCCTCTTGGGTTCCTCAGACTCCTTTGCTTGTATCGATTACGTGTCTGCCCTGAAAAAAAATGTATAGGCAGTGTGAAAGAAAGCTATTTGGTCTTGAGGTGCTGTGAGATCAACACTGTCATAGTATACATAGTGATTTAAATGTGATATTTCAAGAAGAGGGCAAGATGCTGTGCTCATCTCCACTGAAATAAGGTATTACTGTGTTCTGTTTTTAAGGAAATTAAATGTGGAACAGGGGATTCCCTCAGAGTTGAGGGGGGTTTAAATTGCTCCAGTCAATAGTATACATAATACCATCAGTAATACTTACTAAACACAACCCTCAGAAAAGGAGAAGCTAACGGTTTTTTAAATGTCCATGAGTGCTCACTGCCTCAGTAGCTCAGCTACTAGTTAATGCACAGAGCGTGCTTGCAAAGTATCCCTTACTCACTGAGGACAGCCTACTGGAAAGACAAAGTGACTTAAGTCTAGTGTAAAGCAGGCAGGCTCTGGATTTCAGACCTTGCTGCCAGCCAGTGCTGTGGGTCAGTGACCTGGTGTTGGACTCGGAGGCCACACAACCAATTATTTCCTTTGCAGCACTGAGATAGGGGGTCCTGCTTTCCCCTCTCTAGCTTTTCTACACCACTTGGAGGCATAGCTCAAACTTGGGTAGCGATCTAGAACTAAGTAATTACGGTGCATAAAAGTACATAGATTTACTGGAATCAAATACTAACGTGTGCCATATACTAATCATACCACTTTAAAAATTACCCATCTAAATCAATTTGATGTGTGATGTCTTTTAATGCTTTTCATCAGTTTTGCATTAGGAAGAATGGTAAATAACTGTTTGGTCTTTCCATATCATTGGCTATTTTTTCTGCTTTCCTGTGTCCCTCCGCTTTATTTGTTCCTGCTGGAAATGAAGTGCTTAAATTGGTTGAGTGCCTTTGATTCCCTTTGGTCCTTTTGCTGCTCGCACGCTTTCTGCTGTTTTTTCCACTTTGCCTTTTTTAGGGTGGGGATCTTAGGTTTTACCCGTTTTCAGTATTGATTTAACTATATTCCTTCTCTACTAATTTTTTCTAAGCTATTATTTTTCTAGCTCCTAAATTGTCTGACATTATGGCTGAACTATCATTTTTTTCCCAACCTGACACTGTTTACTTTAGAAATATCTTGGAGAAGGTACAGCTGACTGTTATGACTTCAAGTGGAATTGCATGTTTCATTAACTCTTCTATAATTTAGTGATTTTTCCCCTTTATTAAAAAAAAAAAACAACAACCAAAAAACCTGGAAAGAGAATCAATTAAAACGCGGTTCAACAAATGAAAATAACAATTCATGTTGGCCTTCAAAATGAAGCAGGGGGAGTTAATGCTGGTATTCCCTCTAGAGCCCCAATGCTATTTTTCTTCCTTTGATAATACCAACAAAGTGGAAGCAGCTTGGGCAGATTTGTGTGGGGAGGTGTAAAAATTGTGGGAGTGTGGAAATAGCAAAATAAATTTATCTTCATCCCACTACAGTGTGTCATTGCAGCTGTTTATTTCAGTAGTTGTTCCACATAAAATACCGAAGAAGAGCCAGTTTCTCCGCTGCCTCAAACTGGCTGCAGTATATGGGTATTTTCAGGTAACGGGCCAGTAAGCACCAACGGGCCTGAATGCTGCCTGTATCGCCACGTGTGCCTTGCACTAGATGCAGGTCCTGTTTCTTCATCAGTTGACAGAAAAACATTTCCAGGAACTGTTCCTGTAAACAGCAAAGATGTGAAGTCCTCTGAGGGGAGCTTGAGGTTGGTGGATACTCTTGCCTCACACATTTGGAAACCAGAATCCTGTAATTTCCCCCCCACCCCCCATGTCCCTATTCCTGAGGAGAGCAGTGGGACAAATGCTGAAAAAGATTCCCTGTTTCCCAGCTACCTGCTCCCTCTCACTGGGAAGTGCCACGGTGAGTCGCCTCTTTTAAAAACAAAAGGTGACTCTAGGAGTGTTGCTGCTGCTGTTGTCTGTATGTGGGGTGAGCTCCAACGCCCCCACAATGAGCCAGCATCCCTGCCTTTGCAAGGCTGTGTATTTTGGCTCTGGTAGAAATTACAGCCATTATCTCTTCCCCAGGTCTCCTATGGCACCTGTGAGTTGTTGCATTGGAAGGCAACTCACCATCTGCTCCCAACTTCTTATCATACCTGGCCAGAGACAAACTTTTAGCTGAGGTGTCGCTCTGGGTAGAAGGAGGAGAAGAGGCATTGGACAACTAAATACAGATATGTTTTTTGTATTTATTAACACATAGGAACTCTCAAATTTAAATAGGAAAATAGCTGTTGCAAATGCAAATTTTTTCTAAAGTTCAGCTGCTGCTAAATGAGATTCTGGTGCTCCTATACTTAGAAATGCTTAACATAAATTATGACCTAATTAACATTTGCATGTTAATCTAGACTTCCTACAGCTTATTCTGCTAATTAACACATGACAAATGATCAAGAATTAATATTTCATTGAAACATAACTTGTCCAAGAAAGCCCATTAGTGCTGTAGAGAACACTTCATTCCCTTATAGTTTTATACCTGAAAAATGTTCTGTTACAGTTAAGACTATTACATATTTTTTTGTCATTAAAATTATATGTTATTAGAAATATTACTGTAGTAAGGATGACTGCAGGCGTTCCAAATTTTTCTCAGGTCTACTTAAAAATAAATCAGTACATGTCCTGACACAATCAACTGGGTTAATTAGAGTTTGGGGTAGTTTGGATTCTTCTGTAATAGCCCACTGGACTTCAAACAGCTTCCAACAGTTTGGAACAAGTGCAAAACCCATGTGCTGTTCTTCCTTTCCAGTTTATTTGTAATGTGATGGGACCAATGGGTAATACCTGTTCTGTGTTAGGCAGTCTTGTGAGCAGATCTGCAGGTAAGCTCCAAGGAGACCAATATCAGCACAGTGACATGCAGAGATACCAGCTTGGGTCCTTAGCTGCTGTTGCCTTATTTGCTCTGCATTTCATGTTTTCCACTCTTTAATGCTGCAAAACATCCTTGTGCCTTTTGCTGCTGCAGTGGGGCCAGGTTTCCTACACCCTCAGTGGGACCCAGCTCCTTGTCCTTGCCTTTCCCAGGGAGATGGCTCGCCTCTTTGCAGGATGTGAAAGCCTGAGCTCCCACTTAGAGTTTCTCATCTTAAATGGATGGTGAAGTATGGCTGAAACAGAGAGCTTGCTCTTCAGAAAAAAAAACCCCAACTTTCTTTACATCCACAGGAAAAGAGCATGAAGACTTCAGTAAATGTGTATAGGCTAAGAATAGTTAACACTTAAATAATAATTAACTGCTAACTCATATAACCAAGAAACTATAGTTTTAAATCAAGGTTGTAATTAGGGTTACATGATCAACGCAGCACAAAAATCCAATGAGCTAGTTCCTTGAGTTCAAAGTGATTAAGTACTGGCCCTTCTTGCTGTGTTTTTCCAAGCATTTCTATTTTTGAGTACTGTTTACCCAAAATTTGAATACAGCTATGTCTCCGTGGGCTGAAACAATAAGTTTGATTACCCTTTAAAAAAAAAAAATTAAATTAGAAAATATTTTCTTCTGTTAGTTTTCCTATGTAAATAACACCACTTAAAGCAATAGGTATCCTGTTGCAGGAACGTAAGTGTCATTTTCATTGTTTGGTCATCAAGTGTATCTCTACAGGCACCACTTGCTCTCCTTTTAGATGATATGTCATCATTTGTTCACTAGGCAATAAATCCTTAGTGATTAATCAGTCAAAATGCCCATTGGTTTCAGAAGGAATCTCAACTGCTTGCAAAATGCAGGATCTGCTCTCTAAGGAAAGTGTAGAAAACATGCACATATTAGACTAACATTTGCTTTGTTTTAAAGTCAAATTAATTTTGCCTTGCCTGAAGCTGAGAAGGAACTTAATCATATATATAGTCTGTAATAAATCCTGCTTGACATATGGTATTTCCCTATGAGCTTCCAAAAAGGAGGGGGATGCAGCAGACACGTTGTTCAGGGACAAAGGCCTGGTATTTCTCGAGCACCAGTTGAACTCCGACATTTTGTATTTGCCTTTGTACTCCAGTTGTGTGTGCTTTTCTTGGAAAGACCCCATAACTCAATTTTGTTGCACATGGCTGCTTGGCACTGTTCTCAGACGCAGGCGCAATGCAGAAACGCGTAGCTGAAAAATCTGTTGCATAGATTGTCAGACAGCTTGTCTCCAATGTATAAGGTCAGTGTCTAAGGTTTGAGCTTTATGGCTATCATTTTATAAAAACGTAAATACTCATCTAATTATAAATTACCCATAATATTTTTAATCCAGCCCAGAGCAGTAAAGATACTTGGGGTCTATACATTATCAGTTCTGAGGTTATGAGTATCTATATTAACAGTTCAATGTGCCCAAGCTTTTTCCAATTAAAAGTGGATTTCTCAGAACTGTGATCATAAGGAATCATGACTGATCAGGCTGGGGAGTCTTTTTTCTCCCCCACCAAATGGAAAACACAGTGCAAGAGCGGGGGGGTTAGACAAAAGGGGAACGACTGGGTTTGTGTCTGAATGGTGGCATTACGCAGCCTATGGTCTCGATTATCAAATTAAGCACTGAAACGCCAAGAATCCTTGTGCAATCATTCTCCCATTGCTGCCTTGGGAGAGGTCTTAGTAAGTACTGGGTGTAACCCGTTGTGTAATTAACCATTGTTGCTTTAATATTATAATGATCTGAGTGTTAGCAGAGTCATATCTTCGAATTTCTTGTAAGGGTAGCTGTTAGAAGAGTTCCTTTTGTCCAGAGATGGGAGTGGAAATACAAATTGGTCATATTGAACTGCCAACAGTGATATTTTACAACTGAGTCTGAAGTATATCATCCCTTTGAAGCTTGCTTTCTTGTTTAACTATTTTTCCTTTGTTATTTTTTATGTGCTGGCACTGATGTCCACAATGCTAAGAGAACTGAATGAAAAGCCCTTCAGAAATCTAGCAGTTTGTGCCTGTTTACATTCTTCTGTTCTACATTAGGAATACTCAAACACATTTGACCCTGAAAAAAGGCTTCCTTTAAGGCTTTTGATTCACTGTGACATGTTATGTGGGTCTGCATCATGCAGGTGACATCAAGGCATTTGCCCGCTGCCATACATCTGGAGGAGAAAAGCAGTAACACAAAATTTTGTGTCAATCACTTCAACTGCAGGTGGCCTTTCAGTGCTCCCAAAACCCTGATGTGCATAATTTTTCCCGCCCTAACTTCGCAGGAAACAATAAAAGATTTCTAGTATAAGGCTTGTTTTTAATTCAAAGTATAATGCCATTTTGTATGTTTTCTTCAACTAACAGAGAAACTGACTCTCTTGAGTTCGGAGGATCTTTGACTCTACTCTAAAACTACAAATTTGCTACTGTTTCTCCAGGAGAGTCCTGTTGAATTTCTGTTTCCTTGACATCCCGAGGTCTTCTTGGGATCTCGAATTTGCAGCAGTCTCTGAAACTTCATGATTTGCAGATTTACATGATGTTTTACTGTTTCCCAAGTAGGAGCAGCACCTGCAGCAGGATACGGCTGGGGTGGGTCATCCTTCTGAGCTCCAGGCTGCCCTGGATGCAGGGGCGTGGCGATGCTACTGATGTTCTGAAGGCCCATAATATTCCCTGTTTGGATGTTATGTTTTGGATAAATCCACATTTATCCAGGCTTGTGTTGCATCATGTAACTGAAGCAATCAGATTCATGCAACAGAGTGACACTGAAAGCCAGTGGCTCACTTCTGTAAGAGTAGTTTCCTTTGAGTTCAAAAGGAGATGTCTTGAATGTCTTTGATCTATGACAAAACATCAAAAGTTTGAGATGCAGAAGATATTGCACATCATCCATGGATCTGGGGATGGCAGAAATGTCAGTCAGGCTCCAGACTGTTTTGTAGTAAGAGCAATTTTATGTCAGTAGTGGTCCTACATCCGCCAAATGTAGAGCACACTCACACTCGTGTCCTTCAGCTTCTTTAGTTCAAACTTCTGAAGGGTGACTGTAACTTGGCCTACTGACTGAAATGAATTGTGAATAATTAACTCTTGGCTTATATGGTTATTTATAATTAAACAGTCTCTGGTCCATATAGGTTACTCAGCTTTTTTATTCCAGAATTTGGAGAGTTGCGTATCTTGGTACAATCGATTATTTCTTTTACACAACAAAGAGCAATGCCTTGTCTCTGCATTTTGTTATATCCTAGCTCCATTAGATCTGCAGGTAAAACCACAACCCTAACTGCTTCAGAAAAGGCTTTATTTCTTTCCAGTTTTTTGAAGCAAAAGCCGTTTGCAAATAAAAGATGAGTCATTAACTGTGTTGTCCAAGAAACACTGGTCAGTGCAGCAAGGAAGGAACTGCTCTTCCAATTTGGCTGTCTAAATGCAATTAAATGCTGCTAGATTTGCCATAACAAACTGCTAAATTGTCACTGTCATCTACTGAAAGAGACACCTCCAGTTATTGAGGGCACTGTTCATTTCCTCCTCACAGATAAGGGATCTGTCCGGTTGTCAATTGTCAGCTGCCATCAGGCGATGCTGCTATGTGCCTGGACTTCAGAGCGTGCGGCGCAGTTCATGCTTGGACAGCATTTTTACTGATTCTTCTGCTTGGGTTTGCCACTTTGCGGGTGCGTTTGCATTTTCAGCTTCCCAAAGAATGACTGTTGGTTGTAATGGGTGGGGGTAATTGCTCAGGGGAAGAGCGGAGTGGGAGCAGTCGTTTAAATGGGTAAAAATTTGGGTTGGGATGTTTCTGTGAGAGAGGGCACAGCTCTGTTCCCTGGCTGTGGTGAGGAAACAAGCTGGAGTTTTATCGTTTTGGGTCTGGCTGTGTGAACTGGCAATCACAAGGTGGTTTTGTTTTCTCCACTCAGACTCACACTTTATTCTGAATATCTCCATTTACACAGACCATTGCAGTCACAGCAGAAGTTAAACTGAGGTAGATAAAAAAATGTCTTTTTTGTGGAGTTAGCAGTGAATTCATCATGACATAGTCTTTTCTTGCTTTACTTGAATTTGGTCTGTCTCTAGCATTGAACTATTACTCATTTTACCTTTTTGAAATGGGAAGAGCCCACCAGAGGCTGTTTTCAGCATTAATTAGTTGGCATAATTTGAGATGCTGAAGAAACTTAGTGATAGTTCAGACACTTTATTTTGGGCTACTGCTTCTCTTATTGATTGATGTTCCTTTTCCTTCACATACTAATTTAGTGGGAGGAAAAAGGCCCCCTTTTTCAGTTTGATGTTAGACTGACTCTTTTTTCGTTTTTTTCCTATCCAAAGCATCTGGAGCTCATGGAAGCATTTGCCTGTGTGCCAGGCCACTACCAAGCGAAAGTGACTGCGTGCTGATGCACACGTCCATTTCTTTCTGACATGTTTAGCTGTATTGATGTTGGAAGGTAATATTTTGGCTGCTGGAGCTGGTATTTACATTTAGTGCTGAACTGTCAGTTTGCTTCTTCGTTTGGCCATGTGAGGTTGTCCGTCCACAGAGCCAGCACATGAGCGCTGGAGAGCCCTCCTGCTCGTAACGAACGTGAAGGGATTGCTTCGCAGTGAGTCATCCAGTCATATAATCAAAATGTTTATAGCATCTGTGTCTTGGCAAGGCTGTCTGCGGTGCCCCAAACACAAATTCCATCAAACAGATTGTTGCAGAGCAGCCATGTGTATTAACTCTATTTATCAGATAATTAATTTTGGTTGCAGGGAGAAAGAATGACCATAATTTACAATGCAATTCAGGGCCACATGGAAGAAAGAACAATGCTGTAGTATTGTGGGCTGCAAACAGGAATTTTAAGTACACCTTGGTATCTCAGTGAATATACTAAATGCATTAGGTAACCTTCTAACCAGAAGGTCATCTTTATGTTAATGGGGAAGTCTGGTTCATGTCCTGCTTCTGGCAGGACAGGACTAATTTCCTCTTGTAAGTGTCTCTTTGGGAAGGGGTGGGGTTTGGTTTTTTGTCTGGGATTTTTTTTTTTTTTTTAATTTTTTTTTTGCATTTTAGTATTGCATCAATCTCAAGAGGTGGTATTAATGGTTCTCTGGCAGCAGTCATATTTTAGTGTTTTTAAACAATATGATGTTTATAGACCAGCAAAAGATTTGAGAATTATTTTAAGCCACAAATCCTGATTAGACTAGGAGATGTGGAATTAAATTGTCCCAGACAGGGCTTGAACCCTATAAATTTATAATCAGCCCTACTGCTATTTCCTGGAAGCGTTTTGTTGCCGAATGCCCTACCAGGGTCTGCTAGATGACTCTACCTCTGTTTCCCTGCTCCTTGCCAGGAGAGAAGGAGCAAATATCATCTGTATCTTCTCCAGAGCATACGGAGTGCTTCTGCCTTCTCCCCCTTAGCAGCAGCGTGGACCCAAGGCACGCAGGCAGGAGGTGCAGTTATCCGGGCTCTTCCTTTGTTCCTTTAGTATCATCAGGCTGAGTACTCCCATTTGAGAAAATGGGCACAACGTGAAAAGCTTCATCTAAGTTCTTCATCATTGGGGTGACTTCTGTTTATCAATAGCTCAATAATTATTGATATTACATTTCCTACAGAGCAGGTAACATGCTTTAAAATTTTTTCTCCCTCCTTGCAGTTTTCCTCCATTTTCTACAGTATCTAGCTAGAGGGGAGAGAACCAAAATGAGCATTCAGTTATATTTTCCAGTTCAGGGTCCCTTTCGTTCCTGCAAGCAAAGTGCAGGTCGCACTGCAAACACTAGATAAATGGCTTGTTTTACCTCATCACCAAGCGAAACATTCCCGCTCCCTTTTTTCGCGCTGTTACAACGTGTTTCGTGTTGTTCCATTTGCAGCATTTGTAACAAGTTCCAGTCTGATGACCTCCCGCAATCTTCTCAGCAAAGCTTGCGAGTGGTGCATTATTATAGCAGAAGAGGGAATGGGCAAAATTTTCTTTACTGCTGCACGACTCTGTTCAGAAATGCCAGTCCCTTTGGCATACATTGCATTGTTAGTTTGCCTTTTATTTTATCTCGAGTAGCTGGCTCCGATCGGTTGCACTGACTGTTGTGAACAGCCGAGAGGAGGCAAGGCTTACACCGGGTGGTGTTTGAGCACTGGGATGCTGACCGTGCTGTAAGACATGTCCTGGGAAGGAGCAGCTGAGTGGGATGCCCTGGGTTGAGAGGTGCTGGGGCTTAGGCTTGTGCAGTGTCCCAGCTGACTCTTGCCTCTTCCCCTCTGTGGATGGTGCGTGAGTGTCCGCAGCCACCCTCTTCCAACAGGATATCAGGACTTGGGCTGGTTAAGATGTGGGATTTTTCTTTTTTTTTTTTTTTTTTTTCTTAAAAGTGCTTTTGTTTTCCTGCTTTTCATACTCTATTTATTAATTTTGCAGTACTTTTTTACAAGTGGGTAGTGGTTGGTTCAATATTTCAACTTATCTTTCATGTTGTATCTTCTTTCATGTTGTTTTGAAAATCATTATTGCCTTTCATTGATCAAATCACAGTATCCTTTATCTAGAGTAAAGCGTCTGCTTTGAGATGCAATAAAGGGTAAGTTTGACACTTGTACAAAAATCATACATTAAGGCATGTCAATAGTAAAGTAGTACAGGATATTACTACCATCATGTTGGAAAATGTGAGAATAATAAGAACCATGTCATTGTAAAATAAATTATTTTAATACTCCACTTTAAAAACCTCAAAATTTAATTGAAAAAATACCCAATTGGAATACAATATGTTCCACAATATCTTTGTTGAAGTTTGCGTTGGCTTCAATAGAATTTGTAGAAAAAATTTATTTTTTTGACAAAAAGCAGCACTTGGATCCAAGACCCTACAAACAAACAATATATCATAAGGGGGAGAAGACCCTTCATGACATTCAGATCCTTACCAGCAACTCCAGAAGACTGATGTTAAACACACTTTTTATTCTTGCTAGCTCCTTCTCAATCAGCCTCTATTGTGGGAGAGAAGGAAGGAAGAGCTATTCTTTCCTAACGCCCTTTTGTGATGATCGGAAATCCAAGACACAATCAAGTCTTTATATACTAGAGAAGTGGGTGGTAGATGTCAACCTAAATAGATTAGATGAATTATTAATGTGCATATTTTTGAGATTGACAATAATCTGTTGAAGATGAAAAATCTATTTTGATAAGTAGCATGCATCCAGACACAGCATCAAACGGAGGGTCTGGGCTGGGGCCCCTCTGTTTGGGAAGAAGATTGAGGGGGACATGGACGTGCCTTGCCAGATTCCAGCAGCAGGACAAACAGTCAGTGTGGAGCTGTTCACCATGTCCTTCAAAATTAGAGCTATGGACACTTGGTGAATGAGCGGGAAACTGGTTTTAAAAGGATGTTTGTCCCCGTGAACGTCCCCAGCGCAGGTGCTGGGGAAGGAGGAGGGGACAGGGTGGCACAAAGTGGTGGAGGGTCCCATGCCCCCCCAAACAGAACCTAGTTGCTGCTGGGGAGAGGGAGCACTGACCCACAGGGCAATTCCTCTGCTAATGTGTCATCTTGAGAAAGTCCTCAGTCTTTTATTTTCTTGCCTTTTCTATCTATTCTGGGAAAGAAGGGGGACATAGGAATTTGAGTGGAAAGAGAGGGTGCTTCAGCTGTTTTCTCAAGTCCTAGGAAAGTATTATTGTAATGATAATGTGGAGGGGGGAAAAAATCCTATCCCGCTTTTCCAACTCTTCTCATTTACTCTCTTGCTAACAACCACACAGACTCAGCTCTGGTCATCACCAGAAGCCCCATTGTTGCTTTTGAAGAACTGAATGAAATTTCAATGTTATGGGCAAATACTTTTGAGATTAGTTTGCAGCATGCTTAGCTTGTTTCCAGAATCACTTAATCTCAGATTATCCAACATAAAAGATTAATCTTCTTCTTAGCTTTCACCTCCTCTCGCAATCCTATGTCCAAACTTTCTGTGCGGTGTGCAGCTTTTTAGGGTGTAATACTGTCATGGTAAATGCATGCATAATATATTAAACCTATTCATAAGCAAATACTGGATGATATTTACTAACATTTGCTTTGTATCCAAGCCAGTCTTTTCAACTCAATTTATATTGATCTTTCAGCCTGATTTCCACCTTTCCCATTAGGTTTTTCTAAACCATTGACCTTAATTTTGTCCTTTGGAGCTGTAAGATTGACTGAAGTGATGCTATTAGATTGCTCTTTGGAGAGCTGATGGTGACAGTCGCAGCTCTCATTGCAGGTCCCCAGGAATCTTCAAGTGTGTGACTAATATTCCCATATTTTCATCTCTCAGGTTAATTAAAAAAAAAAAAAAAAGAAAAAAAAAAGGAGGAGCAGTTAATCCAAAAACTGTATCACTCCCAAAATGAAAAGGCTCTATGATAGAGGCACATTGGTAGAGCAGACACCTCTGCTGCCTTTTAGAGCTTCTTATTTTAAATGACGAGGAAACAACAGCTTTACACTCTGATCAGAAACACAGAGGTTAAAATTTAATGTGACTGAAGCTATCCCACTTGTGGAGTTGTCATGAATTTTGCTTGCAGCCTGCAGAATGAGAAGGGTCTCCTTGACAAGATACCTTCTAAATCCCAAGACTGCATTTACTGTCTTAGAGGTGGGATTCTCTGATGTTTGCACACATTTTCCAGCTTGGCGCTTGTGGCTTTAAGAACCATATGAAATATTTATGTGTTCTGCAAATGGCACTGCTTAGTTACTATTGGATACCTGTTGTGGTACAAGGCTTGAATCAGAATTACATGAAGTCTGAATCGCAAGATGCAAAATGAACCCCTGAAGACAACCTCATTTTGTTCAAAGAACCTGATCCTTTAGTTTGAGGCTGAAGGAAATTCCTAATTCTGTCCATTTCCAGAGGGATTGTGCTTTTGTCTGGATTTGCTGTATCAGGAGGGAGATGAATGCTTGGCAACATGTTTTGTGAGAACAGTAAAAACGTATCTTGGCTGGTGTATTATATATTCTTAGATCTACTCCACAGGGAAGAGCAGGTCGAAAGGACCATCCTGCCGGCTTTCAGCTGAGTCTCTCACAATGTGGTTATCAGTTAACTGATGAAGAACCACGCTCTGCAAGATGCAAGATATTTTTTATGAAGGGGTAATTACCTTCATTTTCCCCTGGGACCTGAAAATGCTGAGCATCTCACGATTGCTTTACAGGACTGGCTGTAAAGGTGACATAAGTATATTAGGGTTAATTGTAGGCATAAATACCCATGGAGAGGGGCTAAAAATCGTGACAGTGAGATGATAATCTCAGCCCTGTAGCTGTCCTACAGGAACTGCTTAACTTCTTTGTCTTCTGTGGAAATTGGAAACAGGGCCACAGATACAGACATGTGTGTAGGTACCTAAAGATACAGAAAGATGATACCAAAATTCTCCCTGAATATGTCTCCCTATTAATAAATGTTCTACTGTTGTGAATCTGGCCCTTAAGTTGTGGCTTTTTCCTAAGCCTTTCCAAGCCCTGGCTAAAATAGTCTGGTTTTGTGGCAATATTTTGAGTAAAATTTCTGAGTTGTGTTTTCTCATTGGATGGTTTTTGATTGTTTTTTAATCTCTTTTCTTTTAAATATTATGAATTATTTCCTGCCAAACATGAGGTGGTTTTATTTGTGGTTTTGTTTTTTGGGGGTTTTTTTTCCCCTCTGGAGCCTTGTAAAATCAACGGGCTTCTTGTTGTTTGATAGATACATACAACTGTCAGTGCCAGTTGCTCATTCAGGGATGAAGAGACCTTTAATAATGATAAATGGTTAATAATATAAGCTTTTAATGTCTACTATCTGGAATTAAAAATCTCATGAAATCTTTTACATGCTTTCGAATTGTGGTCGTTTAGTGCCTTTGTACTTTTACGTGCTAGAAATCTGGCAACTATCCCCTTCGTGCCTGTTAGATACAGAACCACAGTTGTCTGACTTTGAAGTCATTAGAATGAAAATGCAAAGCTTGCAAGAGCTCTCCTAAGCGTTTGCTTAAAGATTTATATTACTTGGTGATTCTAATCTTTGTTTCAATTACAGTAACGTGTTGATAGTGTGATACCTGGTTATGGATATAAACCAAAACTTACGTATATGTAAATTTAATTGGTAGATCTATCTCTTTATCTGATGCAGAAATATTTCTGCAGGTATTAGTCGTGTATACAAATTAATACTCCTGCATAATTTGCAAGGCCAATTAACGTGTGGTATTAAAATGCATATCCTTGGTCACCTTCTCTACAGTCTATTCACAAAGTTTGTTGTGCAGTAATTCTGGATAGTCTCAGCCTCTTTTACCTGAGTTGCCGTATTTAAATCAAGCTACCCTGGAAAATGTCTCTGGTAGCTCTGTCCGCATGGAACGGTGCAGGGAGTCAGTCTGACGAGAAGTGTGAGACCAGATACTTTTGGATTTGCTTTTGGATCTATCAGAGGGCTGAGGTGTGGCATCCAGTGGCCCAGCTGGATTAGCAGGTGGAAATGGGCTCCCTCTTTCCCAGAATGAGAAGTCATTCACCAGACCCAAAAGAGTCTTATGTTACCTACTCTGAAATAAACCACTGGTGTATGGGAAGTTGAAAATAATTTTCTGAAGTCTTTTCAATAGGTGTCTGTGTACCCCTCATACTAAATTATACCAGGTATTTAGCTGAATCAAGAGAGACAACTACCACAGTTAACTTTAAACACTCTAATGTTTTTTTCCTGTTCAAGTATATTGCTTGTAGTAGCATGGATTAAGGTACTCTAAGGAGTACGCAGACATTTCTTTAGGATGACCTTCGTAAGTTCCTTGAGAGTTTACTATCTGCAGTGGAGACATTCCCAATGAGTGCCAATTAAATATTTATACCACAACATAATATTGCACAGATACAGTGGTCACCATTAACATTTCAGAATTTGTTTACAGAGGCTGCATTCTCACCACAGTTATTTGCTAATTCAGGCATATGCACAAACAAATGGTAACTCAAATAACTCTAACTGTTGCAGGGAAATACTAAATTTTTAATTGTGGGCACTGATATATGTAATGTGGCATGTATTGTTATTCTTAAATAATCGGGACCAAAAACCCCAGCTGAGAATAACAATGCATTGTACACACTTGTATAGGAATCTGGAAATGTATCATTCCAGTAGAAGAGGGTTGCCATTTATAAGACCTTCGAAGATTGCTGGGTTAATGAAGATATCTGCTAATTGAGGGTAAACTGAGGGCATTCATTCACAGATTGTGTCAGTGTAGGATGTGTATCTAGGTATCAGCAGTGTTTCTCCAGTCACGTTAACACAGAAATAATGCAGGGTGGAAAAAGTTACTTTAAAACTAGTAAGTGCTGTACCCTTATGTAGTTTCTTCTCACTTTGGATTCAGAGTTAAATGTAATTTAAGTCCAGTGCTTGTAGTGGAAAGGATGTTTCTTTTAAGTTGCAGTTATGCCTGCACGTAAAGGATACAGCTTAATAAAACACAACTTCTCTTTGAAATGTCTCTTGTCAAAACTGAACACTTTGGAATTTTTCGAACAAACATCAGATGAACTCGCTGTAATTTTCGCTAGTGTGTTGAATATAAAGTATGTTACTCTTGTAGGATTTGTTTCATTCTATATTCGTTTCAAGATACTGGGTTATTCTGCATGTTGAAAATGTTTGGTGTCAAGAAAAGTAAGTGATGAATGAACGTGACTAGTGGCAAAAATTAAAATGTGCTAATAAGTGTGCATTCGTGCTACTACCCTGTAAACTGTTCAGGTTGGATAGACTCAATGTGCACTGTTTTGCTGAGCACTGATCAGATTCAAGATTTTAGCTATTTCCTGTCATGTATTCTGGCCAACAGAGAGAGCATATCCAGCTTAGTGATAAGTAAGTTGCAGGTATACAGGTGTCATCTATTTTGATTCTGTTTTAGTCCTCCCCTTAGATTTCTCAACAACATGGGCATGGGGTGACACACAGTGTCTCCAGCTGAGTTTCTTTTTTGCCAGTGGGACTGCCTCCATCTCTTACTGTTGTGAGATGTTGTAAAGGTAAATGACTGAAATGTTTTGAGGTGCTCTCATACTGTGGGAACAAGAAACTCTGCGTATATCCTGTCTATATGTCTACCTGCAAAGATAGATGCCAGCTCAGTGTTAAGACTAAATTGCCTTTGGTTTAAAAATTCCTGTGTTTAAGTAGCTGTCATTACCTCTAGCTATCTCCCTTCCAGCTGAGAGCTGGGCCAGAGTGGAAGAGCTCAGGTCCATCTACAATGCCCACAGAGATACGCCCTTAGGTGGGCATGGGCTATGGCAAGACTGGTAAAGGGAGATAGGATGTGGCTGAGAAAGGGATAAAAAAATCATAGCAGAAAGAAAAGCAAAATAAATCAAACCAACACACAGAGAAGTGAAAAGAAGACATAACACCCTAGAGGCAGGGACATAAGAACGGAAATAAAATTAAATCGCTATAAAGTATTACACCTGGAATATCCCTACTATCTAGACAAAGAAAGAAACAGGGCTTCAAGGAAGGCCAGTATTGATACTGAAAAGGAGAAACAAAGACAAATCTGGTGTCCTGAAAAGGAAACCCATGGCATGAGCAACTTCAAATATTTCCCCTGTTGTAACTCAAAGGTGAGACTATCGGGCCCTTCAGGATATAATTCAGAAGATTTTTTTATTTTATTTTTTGTCTGAGAAGGGATGGAGGGAAATACCTGGGAGCAATGTAGTAAACAAAATCAGTGTTGCATACTGAAAAGCAAAATAGTTACAGTTGTCTCTTGATTTCGGCTTAAGCTTGAAATTAAACTAAACTTCAAATGCATTCATGCTTGATGGTGTAAGTCATCTGATAGGTGTTGTTTTGGGCTGTTGATTTTGGGTTTTTTTCTTCTAAAAGCTTAGTAGCCAGGCCGTGCAATGTATTTCTACAGAGGGTGGCCCCATAGGAATCACTGGTTAAAAAGCCTTTGGCTTCATAGCAATCAGATTTAACTTAACCAACAAATCAGGAATTAGAAAATAAACTTGGTGGTTCATTTTTGTGGCTATTGATGGTTCACCTTGGTGGCTGTTGGTGGTTGTCTTCACCATAGCAATAACAAGCACGGAGGCTGCATTGACATGGGCTGTCTGTACATCAGCCAGTGATGCGCTGCATTGCAGTGATTTTCTCTTTGGCACCTGATAAATTCCAATTCACTTCATAGGTTATGCAATGGGACTGAAAATTTCCCCTGTTGTGCAAAGGACTGGTTTGGGTGGCGTTTCATTTTCTTGCAGATCTTTTTAGTTGAAAATAAGCATAGTATCTGTGCCTGAACTCCACTCCAAATAGAATGGCTGTAGAATTAACCGATTTTGATAGTGCTGGATAAGCGGTGGTGTTTCAGACACGATGCTTGCGTTATCTTTTCACAAAGAAGTTCCTGCTCTGCATGCTCACCGCGAGCTGCTTTTTCCCCTTCCCTCACCCGCAGTCCCAGTCTTCCTTCAAAGAGCTGTTAAGGGCAGGTGCCTTTGTGGGGGCACGCAGCCTGTAGCGAGGGCAGGCAGAGACCTGGGATAGGGGAGGATTCTTTCCAAATTGAAGATGCTTTGTGCGTGACAGGTAAATTTAAACTTTTCTTGAAAATAAAGCCTTTCTGAAGGGACTGTAGGCTAGCTTCTACATCCCCTCTCAGCCTTGCCACTGCTCTGCTCCCCAAGCAACACCTATTTTTTCCCGCTTTCCTCCCTGATATGCAGTGCAAACAGGCTGCACATGAGCCACACGCACTCCCTTTCCTGGGAGTATCCCTCCTTAGGGACAGACAAAAATATCAGTGCGAGGAGATGCTACCCATGTCACTGTAGGTATGTCACAGGCCCCAGGAAAGATGCAAACCTGGTAGCTGTGCATTTGCCTGCTCTAGTCTAGCTGACATGGGGAAGGCATAGCATAAATTTCAGCGCTGCCCCCTCTGCTCCTGGTTATGCATTTCTGCTGCTGACCTGCGTTACTGTGCTGCCGGGGTGAAAGCCGTGCTCTGCCCTGGGTGCGGAAAGGCCCCTCGGGGGAACGGGGCTCGCCGTAAGAGCCAGACATGCTCAAGCTGAATGAATTTCACTCCTGTGCAATTAATCACTTGATTCTCTGAGAATAATACAAATTATGTGCACTTGCATTTAAAAATCTCCTCCTGACAGTGCTGCTTAGAAATATGTCAGCTTCTGAAATCAATGTTTGAAATCTTTGGTTGGGAAACCTGCCTTTTCAGGGTTCTGTTCTTGCTAGAAGACCGTGTCAAAAGCTGGCATCTTAACCTCCTACTAATTTGCTTCAAGTCAGTCAAATGATGAGTTGAGCTAAATTCTTTTTCCTTGTAACTGGCAGCATAAGTTAACATCTACCTTTTCTCCCTGCCCAAAGCCAACACCATACAAATGCCTTCTGACTAGGGGTATGTACGTTAATGATACAGCTTCTTAAATAATATGTTATCTAAAAAGCAGTAAAATCTGTTGCTTGTAGAGTTGCAGAATATTTAAAGAAACTCAAGCAGTAAGCATCTGGGGGTAGAAGCTTCTGGAAACTTTGTTTCAATAGAAGGAGTAGCTTTTGGAAAAATTGCAATGGAAAAGTGACACGGTCTTCAGTAGTTCTGCTCCTGGGATGTATTCTGGAATGCCTCTGCTGAGGATGGCCACAAAATAAGTTTATGCAGCTCAAAGTCAGACATGTCCTTTCCTGCACATCCATCAGGAATGGGGCAGAAATGCCTCTCGCAGTCTGGTCACGCCAAACAAGCATGCCTGGAGTGGACAGGATTACAGGGGTATTAGGAAGGGCAATCAATTTAATACTGGTGATATAAGAGAAGCCAAACACTTGGTACGCCTTTCAGCTCATAAGTTGAGTTGAGCTTGTGCAGTTTGAATTTAGGAGGTTTCTCAGATTGTTCTTGCCTGGAAATCACAGACTGGTGATGTGGAAGCCCAAAACAAGAGTAACTTTGATTTGTCAGAGCCTTGAAATGAGTTTGTTTGTCCTCTCTTTGCATTTCTGGGTCTTTTTAGAGGGCTAAGGAGAAGCAGATACGCAGCAGAATAATTAGTTTGCAGTGTATAAAGCATTCACATGGTGCAAGGAGGCAAATGAGTGCCTCAGGGAGGATGTGGGATGCACCTGAATTAGCCTGGGTGCCTGACGTGAGTGATAGAGCTGACCCTGGCCTGGTATAGGGGTATTAAACACAGAGAGATCAGGTAGTCACACTGTGGTTTGCTACGGTAAATCACCTGGTAAATGAGAAGCAAGCAGGTGAGCAGGATTTACACAGCACCAGTATGTCATCCTTTTACACGAATAAGCACTTAAGACGTTTGGTGCGGTTATGTCTTGTTCCCCTGGGAGGCTGTAGTCATTTTTTGTGGGGGTAGTTTAGTTCAGCTCTGAGGAGGTTTGTCTGTGCTCTTTATTTTATGGCACAGTGAAAGCTGCTGATCTACGTTAGCCTGTCTTTGCTCACAAGTGCTTGCTGTCGAGCTGCGTGATGCCTCTGTTTCCCCAGCAAGTCTGTTAATTCATTTAAATCTCTCTTAAAAAGTAACTTCTGCTGTATACCTTAGGATAGGGAATTGTAGGGGAATTACAAAATCAATATACAGAACAAACCGAAACTAAATTTAGAGACACCGCTGCCAAAACAATGTGTGTTTGTGTTCCTTATCTAAGAAAGATTTACTTTTTGCATTGTTCACTTTGTTCTTCCTGCATCTGTTTCTTTACCCATCATATCAAATGTAGGAAAAAATGCTGAAGCTACTGAGGTGTGAGTTTATGCATATATTTTGATGTGTGATAGATCCGTGTTATTTTCTTCATCTAGCTACTCCTTAAAAGCAGATCCCTGTTTGTGTAGTGTATAAACTGTATGGTACGTTTATATGGATATTTAAGAAACACAGATAGTACTTTGAAGAGGTGAATTCTGTACGGCTGGGCACAGTGCTGGATGGAGACACAATACCCAAGTCCAGCCAGGATGATTTACCTAGTTTAAACTATTACATCAGAAATAGGAATGTCTGAATGTGTGTTGTTAGTAATTAACTAGAGGATAAACACTGCAATTCGGGGAAACCGTGATATTTGGTGGATGCACAGATAAGTGCATCTGGTTTAGAAAATTGGCACTGAGATGAGTTTCCCCACAGTGCTGAACTCCCACTGTCTGCCCAGTTTGACTCCTTAGCACTCTAAATAAAACCCCCAGGACGCTGGCAGAGTCTTGAAATTTCTTCGGAACTCAGGAAAATATGAAAAATACGGGGAAACAATGGGTATTAGCCTTTGATCAATTGACACACACCCTTTAAAATCAAATCCTTTCCCTTTCTAGACTGTGACAAAGCCTCTTGGGTTGCAAGAGCTCTGCCAGTCCAGACCTTCATGGTGGCTCAACCAGAACCAGGCTTTGAAGATATGTGAGATGCCTTCTTGTGCTGGGCAGATCCCAGGCTTTGTGTTGTCCGTATTTTCTTCCCAGGCACTGGAGAGTGGTGGCCAGGGCACAGCCGCCTGCCTCACATCCTGCCCCAGGGCAAGTGGCACCTACAAACTTGTCCTTCAGCCACCACTGCTCTGCATTTTCCAGGCACTTCCAAGGAAAGCAGTGTGGGATGGGCTGGACTGGTCTCCCTGACAGGGAAAGTTGAGCTGTGTTGTCTCTGCATCCCCTGTCTGCTTCGAGGAGATGAAAATTAAGCTTGCAGTAGTGTACCAGTCCTGAGAAAGTTGTGCACAAGCCCACTGCCTGTAGTCTGCATGGGGGCCAATTTCACCCTGCGTTTCTTCACAGCCCGAGGCTGTCAGCTCCATGCTTTCCCTAAGCCATGAGGATTCAAAGGAAAAATAAGATAAAGAAAACAGCTTTGATTTTTGTATTTTCACTACCACCACCGAACAGCATATAATTAGCCTTTATTTTACATATTAAAGCTAGTCCGATGATGCAATATCCATTATAACTCTAAAAGCTTAATCTTAAACAGAGCAAAAAAAAAAAACCCAGAGGAGAATCATATGACTGGAAATTAGCATAGGGTTTTTTCCTCTTTAGAGGAATGCCGGAGCACATGGATGCTGAGAGGATGTGACTCACACAGAATGAGAACGAGTTGTTCTTTAGCCTCTCGATATAGTGCCTGGGATATCAAATCAAGTCCAAGTCCTGATTTGAAACTCCCTTGGAGGACCAATTTTTAATTGGATGTGAACTACTTTTAATGATGGAAGGATACCTCTCCTGGTGTAATATTTATGGGAAAAAAATGAAAAAGCAATTTTATATGAGCAATAACATACTCCAGGGCATGCAGTCATAATCAAATAGACATATTTCCTGATTGCTGGATTCACAGCTGAAGCACAGCGTATAGAGTACATAGGCTACTTGTCACATCTCACAGAGGGCTCAGTCCTGTTTATGCTGTTGTTGGTATTTTATACAGACAGCTTCCCTCTCAGGACAGGAGTATCTTGCTGTGTTTATCCTAAGAAAGAACTACACCTCCCTTGAATTTCTTCTGTTCAGCGCATGTGAAGAATGGATAACTGACTGGTCCTCAATTCTTTTCCCCATTCATCAGACTCAGATTTTTAACATGTAGGCTGTGATGCACATTTCCCCTCTGCATATGCTCATTACCTCCCTTGTTAGTAACTACAGAGGCCTTGGCACCATCCCGCTGGGCAATGGAGTCATGTCTTTCTGACTTATTCCTGTGCAGCTCTTCTCTGTAGTGGTTTTAACTATAGTATGTTTTGGGTCAGCTTCTCTTCAGTGCCAAGGTGTAAGCTTTTAGGAGATGCCACCTTCCATCCTGTACTGCCTCAGAGTGCAGGCAAAGTAGTCTTTCCACCCACCAGTTGTAATCAACATACAAAGTTTGTCAAATAACACATGGGTAATTGTTACCCTTTCTTAGAAATTGGATTGTGCTGTTGGGTTGTTGTTCCCCCCCCCCCTTATTAACCAGCTGAATAGTGGCTTATACAAAACCAACATTTAGAACCCCCACTTGTTCATTGGTCATAACAAGCTTCAATTTGAACTGCAGAGCACTGCTTTTGAAAGGAAAAAAAAAAAACATTTGGCCTTTGCCTTGTACTTTTTCCTTAGAAATAATCAACAAACAACTACCCAGCTATTTAAATAACCTTTCATTCTAATAACTTAGTTATTTATCTACCACAACCTCATTATTTAACATTAACAGAAGTGTTTTGCTTTGCAAAACCTCAGTGCTCTTTCTACCCGTTGCTGCTGTTCTATCTGGGAACCATTATACCAGTTTATTTTCTGTCTTTGTTTTTAGAGTGTAAGTGAGTTTTATATTCTGCCCTATGCTTTCTGTGCCCTGGATGTCCTCACAGAGTTATTATAGAGTAGCTAGGGCAGGCTACATTTATAATTTCCTTCTCAGTGATTTTCCTATGAGGACAAGCCCTAAAACAATTATTTTTGAGCTAAAGGTCTTGGAAACTTCATTTGACTATCCAGCAATCAAAGACCTGATCTCAGGGTTGAGTGCATCCACATCTTTCTTCCAATTCTCTACAGGTTTCTGTAGCCACACATCCTCAGCTGCACCTGGACACCTTTCAGTGTGTATTATGCAGCACGGTTGATATCTGGTGTGTATTTTTCTTCTCACCTGCTCCTTGAGAAGGGAAGTGTGAGCCGCAGTCTGCCCAGGTGTTTTGTTTGGTTAGTTTATGCAATATGCACAATCCTCTGAGTTTGTTCAACTCAAGTGAATGTTCTTGAAAAGGAGACGTTGAGGGATCTGTAATTCATTTTTCAGACTGGGAAGGCTCAGCATCCTGCACACATGAGCCTAATCCTCCATACAGCGGTTTCTTTTCACACAATGAAATCCTGAAACATGGGTTTCAATCCACACACCCCATGTGTTGGCATGCACTGCAGGAGCAATGAAGCTCAGTTGTGTCAGGAGCGAGCAGCGCTGCGCGTGCTAGTGCCAGCTGGGCAGGCTCTCCAAAGCATCACAGCCATGGCAGAGAAGCACTCGATTGTTTATCCTGCTTATTTGGAGAAACTGGCAGTAGTGCCATACTGATACAGGTATTTCATTTCTAATCTAGTTAGTTTGGTGGGCACTGGGTGCCATGGCTTCACACCTAATGGAGGTGGTTCATTGGGATTCAGGCTGTCCAAGGACTTTGAACCTTTCTAGGGATATGGCGGTAGAAAACAAAAGACTAACCTGATGTACTTACAATGGAAGCTAAAGGGTTTGTTGCAGCTTTCTGTCTTGGCTGGGATTTCTTTGATCAGATCTGTCCAGGACCCTTGCACCATGTGCAGACCTGACTAGGTAGAACCAGGCTGGGACTCTAGAGTCATCATCTGCACTTTGAGGGGTGCAGGGAGCAACCTTTGTGTGTGTAGGCACTTGTAACCTTGGGTTTCTTCAGTCTTATAACCACCGTGGGAATCTTCTCTAGATGATAGGACCCTTGAATCCTATTTCATCGTGGCCACAAAGGAAAACTTCTAAGAAATTTCATTATTTCCTCACTGACAGTTGAATAGACCTCATATTAATTGTGACAGTGCTTCAAATTTGCCATTAGTATACACTGTATCATTCTTTCATGTCAGTAATTCTTTGTTCAGTCTGCCTCACTGCAGGAATATATTAAGAATCCTTATAGCCCAGATTTAGACATGCTTAGGCATGATGATTTTTCATTTATTGTTGTACAATGAACATTGCAGAGCAAGCAGGAGGCTAACCATTTAACACCAAGTGTCTTATTAATCAGCTTTTGTTTATTTAATTTAATAAGCAGCTTTTGAGAGCTGTGAGAATCTGGTTGTACATTTAATTTAAGCAGCACTTACTGCTTGGGTCTTTGGAATATGCAACTTCAACCTTCCTGATACCTCTCTACTGTATGGTGGCCTTTGGATCTCAGAAACTTTGTTTCATCTTTTCTTTTCCTTTTGAAAATGCAGTAAGTGTTTTCTCATTAAGGTGCCAGGGAGCCTACTTTCTTGAGATGAAAGTTTTACACTGCTGTCTCCTTAATTTTGGGAGGTATGTGTAGGCACACAAAAGCCACTCAACTGCTTGCCTTTTGGCATGAAAACCCAGAGAAGCAAGTGTTAGAAACTCCTGTCTTTGAATCTTGTATGGTTCTTTGGGAAGTTATGGAACCCTCTTACCATCCTTCTCTCCCTCCTGACAAAAATGAGCAATATCGCATCCCTGCCTTGAATGAGCCCCAACCTATTTCACAACTGCTACCATAGGAGGTGAGGACCAGAACCCACCTCTGAGACCACTCTCTTACAGTCCTTTAGTTGCATTGGTCCATTGATTTTTCTCATGCATTTGTTCTTAGAGCCATTTAAAATCCTTCCCAACGTGCAGCATGCTGCATTCCTGTGCCAGGTGTTACAAACCTTGTCTCCTTATGGATTTGGGGTCCAGGAGTTGACTGTCACTCTGGTCCCACTTCTCAAAATTCCCTGGGACAGAAATCAGAGACCTGCAGGGTAACAGGGTTCTAGAAAGCCTTTCTCTAGTTTCATTTGCATTTCATGTAATAATTACTTATTTATTAAGTAATTACTCTGGGTTTATTTTTCTGAACTAGAAGAATGCCATGTGGTTTTGTATCTTCCATTAGTTCAATCATGTCACATTAACAGGATGGGTTTGCATGTACAGCCTATAGTTCCAAATGGCCTTGGGCATTCTTTTCATGGATCTATTAACTGAAGCTGGACCTTGCTGTATCTAGTGAAAAGTCAAGAACTCTCATTAATATCCAGTGCAACATGATCCAATAAGATCTTGAGAAACTGAAGACAAAATATTACTGAAATAAATACACATACATATGAGTTCCATATTCTTTTTCAAGCAAAATAAGGATATAAAACCCCTTCTGTTACCCATGATAGTCATATTTGTGCATTTTTGCAGTGCTAGAATGACATGGAGACCATGTATTAAGCTGACTATATATATGTTTAATTGTATTCACAGTGCTATGGCCTACAATACCATGATTTGAAAGACTATTCAGGAGTAAATCTCTAACTTCATGACTCCTTGCATAAATTATTGAAATACTGCAGGGGTGGGGAAGGGAGTTTCAGAAAAACTGATAATTGTAATAGTCTTGGTGAAATATATATTGACAACACTAATGTTTAACTATTTGATAAACCCTTTGAAAAAAGGTACTGTCTGCTACAGTTGGCAGCTCCTAGTGCAATCTGAGAAATAAGAGATTGATACCCGACTGCAGGGTGCTGCATGTCCTTGGCCGTAGCCCCCATTACTGCAGCTCCCTGCACGTAGCCCCCATTATGCCATTCTGATACTGAAACAGGAAGGTAAGTGAGGGACAGTTATTCTGTGCTGAAAAGCTAAAAAACCCCACCCCAAAACAGCAACACCCCTCCAAAAAAACCTGCTACACAATGGTTACTTTGGCTATTAAAAAAATCTCTTAACACCCAAAATTCCACACTTGGCAGAAAACGAAGGGCACGGCCCAATTTGATTTTCAAAAACATGGGTATACAAGTAATTAATAAAGCAATCTTTTAAACTCAATTTAAAATGAAAATGGGGAGAAGAGTTTTGAAGCACATAATTCAGTTTCTCTCTCTGTTTTTTCCCATGATTTCATTGATTTTTAGGGGCTGTTGAGTAGTTCAATTCTAGGCATTAAGATCCTAATTCTTTTAGGTATTTATTAAGCACTAAATTGCTTGCTTGTGCCAGTTCTTAGTAATTCAGTGTCCTAAAATAAAAAAAAAGAGCAAAGACTGGCATCTGAGTTGTTATTTTTTCTATTGTGTTATCTGGCAGAACAGTAAAATCAGCATTTTACAACCTTTTCCTCTCTCTGCCCTATAATCAAAATGTAAGGCATCTCTAGTAATGATAGAAATGTCTCATCTAAATGGGAATACTTAAGTGTCTGTTCTCATGATTTTTTTATCCTTCCAGGAACAGGCATTCATATGGAATTCTTGGTACCCAACTCCCTCTCTTTCCAGATTTCCAAAGAAAAAGACCACTGTGCTTGGGAGCAATGTAATGTTCCTTTATCCAACAACAGTAGGACTTTGACATATGTTTCTAAATAGGATCTGAAACAAAACCCATAAACATTACTGTGGGAGACTCAGCTCTTCACTGTAAGTGAAAAGGGCTGTTATGTGGAAGCAAGCGTGGAAAGTTATTCTCGTATGTCCATCAGCTACAAGAATGGGCCATCTCACCTTCTATGCTCATAGGACTTGTGTGGACATCTAAAACGTATTTCTCCTGCAAATAATGTCAAAAGGTTCATAGGTTAATTATCTCTGAGCATTACGGTTCCTTGGGGAGGCATAAGCACAAAACCAAATGCTGCTGTGTGCATCAGACACAGCAAGTACAGCAGTAATGTTTTCGGCACAGACAGCGCTGAAGTGGGAAGCTAGCCTGCTGCCGAGCCTTGGGTACTTTGGCTTTCCCAAAAAAACAGAGGGCCATCTGCAAATTAACCTGGGATGGCTCGACGCTCTAAGGGAATAGCTGATATGCAGGAGCATCAACAAGTGCTCTTTGACAGAAGAAATTCTTGATAGATGTCAAAAATAGTCCCTGGGGAGGGGGGAGAAATCAAAAGCTCAGGCTGAAGGAGGAGTCAGCTTTGTACCGCAAAAGGCATCCACAAGCTTTCTGCACGGGATAACAGGCAAGAACTGATCTTGGGAAGAAGTAGGGCCCGTTATCCTTTAGTGACCTGAAATAATGTTGGCATGAAGGAGCTATTAAAGGGCAGTGGTGGCAGAGGGAAGATACTCCTTTTAAGTGAGAAATGAGTCATCTGAGGAAGGAGTTGCTTTTATTTTTTTATTTAATTGCTTTTCTCTCTGTCGCTATTAGCTAGATACCAGCTCTGAGAAATGTGCTATTTGGGCTTCTGGGAATTTGTCGGCAGTATTTCAAGTTTGTTCGTCTATCGGTTTTATAGACTTGTCAGCAGAAAATCATGGGAGAATGCAAATCAGGAAATCTTTAATTGTGTGTAACTTATCAGTTCATTTCCATGGGTGTTTTCTCAATAATCTTATTTCCACAACACTAAATGCATGTATACATTTTATTTTCATTGTGTTTATTCATTGTAAAACTATGTTATAAATAGAAAAGTGCTTTCCTAAATGCCATCTTTCTAGCTATTGTAATGTCATGTCTCTGGCACTCTCAATTATGCCAGTGAGAGTATTTACTACTGCCAGTTCCAAAAAACTAAGTTGTAGGCTGCTGCTCCCTGCCTATTTTCTGCTTTGGGCTTTTTTACCCCAGATCTGTATAGAACTCCCCTGAGAGCTTCACTTATCCTCTGCACCTTTTGAGCCCATCCCTGCCGTTGCAGAACATCTGTCATGCAACACTGCCATGTGGGGCAAATTGCCTTCCCTTCCCCAGAGATATCTTCAAAGTCACTCTCCAGTAGGACACCAAGTGCTGCTCCAGGCTTGGTCCTTCCCCTTTTGCTTTTTTTCTCTATCCTTTGCCTATTTTATTTCTCTTGCTCTCCCCTCCACCACCCCCACCCCCCACCCTCCTTTTCTTCTAGACACCTCGCTGCTGTTTCTTTCCCTTTTCGCCATCCCTTACGGTCCTCTTAAAGGCAAACCTTCGTGCTTCACCTACTCTGGCTCTCCCTCTCCCCCGATGGTTGCTCTCCCAGTGATAACCATCCTCCTCTCCTCACCCTCCTCCTCTCCTCCTTTTTCCTGGCACTCCAGTTTCTTTCCAGGGCGGTGGCTGACAAACAGGTTTACAGCACTTCAGATGAAATGAATGTGCAGCTATTTCTGTTCATAGCAGCTTATTTCAGTTTACATCGAAACTGCTCTTACACTTTACCGTGATGGAAACATCACAGAAAAGAACCTCTTTTTAATGCTGAAGAAGCCACTCAAGGTGTTTTGTTGGCTGATCCCTCGTGGGTCTTGCGCAACCAGACGTGGGAGCGTGTGGACAGGCTCCGAGGGCCATGTTTCGGTTCACAGCCTCTCCGTTTTCTGCTGCTTCTTCCACTGGTTTGTTTTCAGTTGAAAGAGGCGCTTCCCTTCCGACTCAACCATCTGCCTTGGTCTCGCCACGCTTTTTCTTTTCTATCTCTAAATGGAGTTTGCACCATCTGGACCTTCCCACTCTTAGTGGACAGAATTTGTAAATATCGTGATGGATTTTCTGGTTGGTTTCCTCATGATTTCCTTCTTTTAGGAAGAGTGTGGAGTCAGCAGAGCAAGAACTGAGTCACCCTCCTCAGCGCCTCTCCTGCCCCATCTCTTCCACCTTGGTTTGTGTGCTTGAGCTGGGATGGATTCCTTGGTCTGTGTGCAAACATTACCATATTTTATAAAAGTAGTAATGAATAATGCTGTTAGTTCTTCCTCACTGTGGTTTGATTTCCTTTATTTTAAGCATAGCTCATTAAAACTGTAGTTCATTTTTTAAAATCTCTTATTACTTACTAGTTTTCAGCTTAAATACCATCCTACTGCTGATTTTCTCTAACCTCGATGACCCACTGTGGCTCTAATAGTGTCTGACTGAGTTTCTGAGTACTGCCGAGGGCTCATCTCTGACAGCAGCCAGGCCTGTAACGCTCTACGATCATATAAATCAGCCTGATTTACCTGATTTTTATTGCTGTCGATGGAATGCAATGTATTCATTTGTAACGATAAAATATACATTTGTTCCCACACCCTCAGCTCTGCCTTGCCTAGCTCAAGCCAATGATGGTTATTTCTCACATCACTCAGTTTGACTTAGAGGACAACTGTTGTTTTGTCTATAACTCTGGTTGTGGGGAGAATATAGAAGACACCTATAGGACATTTGCTCGTTTGCAAAGGGATGGATTACCCCAGCCAGCTGTCCACTTGCAGAGCCCGATGAATGGGCTTGATGTCTCCTTCAGCACTAAGTATTTACTGCTTCACTGAGCTGGTCTACTAATCTAACTGCACTGAGGGTTTTAAAATAAGTATCATTGCCTTCAGCTTAATTAATTAAATTTTCTAATTGTACTCTCTCTTTATTGCTGTACAAGGTAATAACTGGTGCTTTAATTGGGATAATTCAAGAAAAAATCATCTTGTTCTTATTACTGGGTTGTGGGGTTTGTTTGTTTATTTAAGGTTTCCCTCGATATAATACCCATAACATTAAAACGCTTAAGATGGTGGGAAAGCATCTGCCATGTACAACACAGGAAAGATGCTGAGAGTCCTGGGTGACGTGGCTGCTGGGCCAGGACTGACTTCCTAATAGCCCCATCATCGGTAATGTCGAATTTCATACCACTGCTGGGAACCCCTATACCCCACACGACTTTTAGGATTAGATTGCAGGATGAGGACCATGGGTCATTTAATCCTGATCCCAATTTGTAATGACTTTACTGTTCCTCTGAAAGCGATATTGGAGAAAAGAAATAGGCCCGTTGGGTACGTTACGATCATAGGGTGCATACCGCAATCCAATCCTTGCGTAATCTGTTTAGTAGAAGAAAACACAGCAGAAAGATCCATTTGAATGGTTTTAAGATCGTCATCATCTCTCTAAGCATTGTCCTTATTTTCCAGAGATGTTTCCTAAATGGTAATTGCAGCTTTGGGAACAGGCTGTTGAGAGTTTGTGGATATTTGGCAGTGACTGGGGTCAAGGGGCTGAAGGAGTTTTCCATGTGGAGAAATTTACTGGTGTACTTACACTGCTGTGATTGTGCCAGCGTAAATACCCCATGTTTTCCAGGATGATGGTTACTTTCTTCTTGTTTATTGTGCTTCCACTGTGACATGCTTTGGGTAAAAGGGAGCAAACTTTGGCAGGTATGTTCACCCTTACCAGAGTGCTGGAGCTCAGGCTATGCCAGGCCCCAGCAAGCCATCCACAAAGGGGCATCCCATCATCTGCCATACCCGCAGCCATGCAGATATATGCCCCAGCACCATGGTAAAATTAGGAAGGCTGTGTTGCATGGCTTGATGGGATTATTTTGTCCAAGGGCTGTGCTTCAGCCAGCTCCGTGGTAGCTGTTATCCCCCTGTTCTGCAGAATAATAGAAAGGAGCTATCTAGCAGGGAGGTGTCCCTTTTGGTACCACTGATTCTGGAAAGGGATGGAGCTACTTGTGCTTTCAGCAAGATGATATTGCAATGTATTATCGAACGACAGAGGCATGGGAGTCTTTTGAGAGATGTAAAAGCAGCATGCTCAGTGAGTATTGCCTTCAGGGCTGGGAGGAGGATGCTTCCAGATTCAGAGCTTTGCTTTGAGGCTGGGTAAGTGAAAGAGTAGAGGAAGCAATGCAGGTGAGGGGGGAATTAATTTGTTAGAGTTTCTGTGCCAGGTGCAGTTAAAAGCATTAGGAGTCCTTGTGTAACCACTATTATTTGAAGAAACAAAACTCTAATTTTGGAGTTGTGTGTGCTCAGGACAAAGAAGTGTTGCTTCTTTCTGCAAGTCAGCATCAATAGCCAGCTGGAACCTGCCTAAGAAATGTTTCTCTGTGGATTTGCAATTATTATTTTTGATTAAATAAAGAAGAAGGACTTCATTTTGTTTTAAGCACACATTCTGCAATATTTCTGCTAGTGTGGGAAACAGCATACCATGCACTTAAAAATTACTGCTCATTAATTAGCTTCTTTGATCCTATGACTGAAAATATCCTACCTGTGCTACAAGGTAGCATGCAGAGTTGTCTTTAGAAAAAAGACTTTTGCTGAAAAAGCCTATCCTCTCTGCTGCGTTACGCAAACAAATTATTCTTTTTTTTCTTTTAGTAGGAGTGAAGTACGAGCTCTTTTTCTTTTCCCGGCTTGCTAAAAATGTGTGATAACAAGTTGACTTCAGTGGGAGTTTAGCATGGGTAGAAGCTGAAGGATCAATCCCCATATTGTATGTGATTTTGCCCTAGTAATTATTCTTCAGTTGAATGGCTTCTCCATGGCAACTGCTTCAAATAAGTCTTGTATCTTCACCTATTTTTAAAAAAGGATTTATTAGGATGTATGTTTTAAATCTTTTCACCCTAAAAAGAGAGACACAAGAAGAATCAGACACAAGCAGGAGCACGCAGGATTTGGCCAAAGATGTCCTTTCTTCCACTCACATCCCCACCTTTTCTCTGTCCTAGGAGGGGAAAAAGAAAAAAAAAAAAAAAAAAAAAAGAATATACAGTTAAAAATAAAATCACTACCTTGTCTTTCCACGTCCCCTTCCTGAGCCTCTGAGACATTGTGACGCTGACTTGATCAATCATCCCACATCTACCCTGACAGTTCCTTAACACAAACTTTCTTCTTCCCTCTTTTTTTCAGCCACAGTCTGCTTTCAATCTGGCGATTAATTGTCCTACTTCTCCTGTCCTCACAACTGCATTCTTGTCAGAAGGCTCAGGTAAAGGTCAGGGCCTGTTAGCTGCTTGCTTTGTTTTGCACCCTCTTACTGCAATGTAAAGACAGCAAAATATTCTGTGGCTGGATATTTTCTTTCATACTGGGCTCATCTCACGGATCATTGGTGATGCCTCCACAAGCAGTTCTACTCCTAAAAACAAAGGGGCGACTTAAATTTTGTGCCAGAGACTAGAAAAAAGCCTCTGTTGACAACAATACAATAGTCAGGAAAGTCATCCAGTTATTTTCGACTTAATTTTCTATTTCTATTCTTGTATGGCAATGCTGCTTTCTAACAAAACCCGAAAAGCAATGGTTTCATAAGGAATCATCTTCTCTTTATAGTTTTCTGTTGTTGAAAGTCACTGTCTTCTGAAATAATACATCCTTTTGGAAGGCCTTTTTCCTTGATTCATTTCCAAATGTAGAATTGTTTTATGCTGGTCATGGTACTTTGTGTTTGGTTCCTTATGCTGTGCCACATTTTAAAGGCTAATAGGGTAAAATGGGGCCCTCTCTGCTGAACTCATGAATATGGAAACTCTGGCAGATAAGTTTACCTGTCCTGGTGACACGATCTTTGAAACATTGCTGACTGACAGTTTTGCTGGCAGGTTTTCACGCATGGCTTTTTAAAGCTGGTATATAAGGCTATGTTGTGCTTGTTTCACCTGAAAAACCACGTAATGTGGCATACAAAAGATATTATCTAATTGGTTTCAGGAGGACTGCATCCCGTGTGAGAGCTGTTTTGTTATTTTTAAGGTTGCCTCTGAAATTTTTTGCAGGTTATGTCTAATTTTAAAATCGCTGCTCTTTCTCATGAAGATCATCAAACGATGATGATTTTTCGCTAGTTTTTAGCAAAGCCAGGATGACTGACACTGGCCTTGAATGTTGCCTTCTGCAGCTGTTCACCCCTCTGGTTATATGCTACTCTCATCCTCCCTGCGACACACGTTGCTTTTAGAGATCCAGTCTATGTTATGACCCAATAAAGAGTTTTATCTGCAGAACTAAGATGGCAACAAACCGTGGCAGAAGGTGGGAAGAGTTAGCTGGAGGATGAGAACATAATAAACCAACTTTCTCATTTAACCTGATTTATCACTGTACCCTGAGCCACAATACTCATGCATGTCAGCAGGTGCTGCTCAGTTTTCTTCTTTTCTTTGCAACTCTCAGTGTCAAAAGGGGGCTCATCAGACAGCATCCATACGTTTGCCAGTACACTGTAAAGCATTGTATTTTGCTGTTGTCTGATAATCAAAGTAGAGTGGTTAATAAAGCTAAACCAGTATTTTTCAGTCAAAATGTTGACAGCCATTTCGCAAATGCCATCTTAGCACTGACATCTTGGGAAACAGCTTAATAATTAATGTTACAGTGGAGGTTTTAACTGTCTGCTAGTTCTATCTATCACCAAAACAACACACTAACTCACTAGATGTAGCAGCGGTACCTCAGGTGGGCTGGACATCAGGCACTGAAGAGCAGCTGTCATGTTTGATACGGTGCCATCAGATGGAAGAAACTCCAACTGAATCTTAAACGGGGCACATCTATTAAGTTTTCATTATATAGGTTTGACTTGAACAGTTACAAGACCAATTCGATTGTCTTTTGTTGGCATTAAAAAGTTAAGCAAGTATAACCAGCAGCGAAAAATCTAGGATTTTTTTTTTAATATGCCTTGGCTGTAATTGTGATTAAATGGTATAGTGTCAGTCAGGTTGGGAGAAGAACTCTAAAAAGCTGCCAGACAAAATTTCTTATTACCCTCAGTTCTGCAGTACCTGTTTTGTCACTTAGTCTAATACCAGAGTAATTAATTCCAAACAGCTATCTTTGAAAAGCAAATAGCCCTGGCTTCCTGCATGAAAATGATAGGTATCACCCTACAGGGTGAATAAAAACTAAACAATAGTTTATATTTATGACAGAAATTTGGACCATTCTATTTAATTGAGAAGTATCCAAATTCTCGAAGTACTCTCTGGTTAGTGAATTTGTATGTATACTTAATGGGTAAAACCAGGTGTGATTTGGTACCATTCATCACTGGCTGTACCAGTCATTTGGCCAACAACCCCAAAATTACAGAGGTTTCTCTGCAATATTAGCCTTATTACTAAACTTTCAGTAATAATCAACAAAAAACCAAGAAAACCCAAACCTAACCTCTACCTTTTACAGCTTAATGTGGTCCCATGGACTGAAGTGAAATGCTTGCTGGTGTCTTGTGGACCACCAGAGAAAGCTGGGACAGTAGGTGGGATCCTCGCTGCGGTCCGTGGGATGCTGTTGCTGAGAGGACAGAATTGCCACAGGCAATGCATTGCAGCCAGGATCAGTTTCCCCACATGGCAAAGAGAAAAACTTCTCTGCAGCAGCAATAACATGATTGATGCTGTTGGTTTTTTTTATTACAGCTAGGTCTTAAAATATCCATTTATTCTGTTCATCCATCCCATGCAGATTTTAGACAAAGTGACATCTTCTCCATGAGTCTCCTGAGCTTGCTTCTCTCCCTGAGGCAGGGCTCCTTCAGTGCTTGTATTTTCCTCAGGACACCCATCTCTTTGCTTGTGTAAGTAGGATGGTGAATGAAGTATTCTTTGGTGGGGAATTCAGCAAGTTTATTGTTTCATTTATTGCTGGATTTGGATTTTGAGCAGAGTGATCCAGAGGGACTGCACGTTGAGTGCTGAAGGGAAGTGTAAATGTCTCAGGGTCTGCATTGCTGGCTGAGCCACATACTGATTCGGACAGGGTCCCAAGGAGCAGGGGGCATGGAGTTATGTACAGCCCGTGCGCAGGATTAATGTTGTAAGATTAGACCTGACAGCAGATTGGCTCCTGCTTTCTAAGGACTTGACTTCACAACTTTAGCATTCTTCTCATTTTGTGTCATTATTGCTTATGAAAGAGTAACTTTAGAGACCTTCCAGCAGCTTTCCTGACAGAAAGCCTTCTACTCAAAACCTTTTCCACCTGAACTAGATCTTGCGCCCCACTGTATTACGGGAGTTATACATCCTGATTTCAGCTGGGCCCAGGATGTGGCTATCCAAACGAAGAAGAAATGATTGTGTGTCAAATCAAGAGCCGGGGCACAAGGGAGGAGAACAGGGCATGATTTCCAGGTTGGAGGCCAAAGGAGGAAAGGTTGCCATCCCTACCTTGCTCTCAGATAATTATATACGCCACCTGTTCTATAGGCTTCTGTAGGTTAGTTTTCCTTTCTTTCCCCTTAAAGCGGTTCATATTTGAAACATACAGCTACTTGAAAGGGGGCATTATTTAAGACAGTATGGCAAGTGCATCTCTGTCAGTTGTTCCACTAGCAAGAGATATCATAAACAAGGTGGCTAAAACTGTTTTTGTACCGTATCGTGTCATCTTGCTGTCACAATTAATGTAGCAAACCAGCTATTAGGTCTCTCTTCAGATCAGAGCATCCCAGCTCTTATTACAAATCAATGACACCAGGGCACTGGACTAGATGCGAAAAACTAATTTATCAGGAGTCCAGCTTACAATTTTGAGTCTTTAAACAGAAAGTGAAAGCAGGGCTTTGTATGTGTTAATATCTTCTAAACTTAAAACTGCCTGTTAACTGTGGTAAACCTAACACATGCTCCTGTCAAAGTACACTTCTGGCTGTGGAAGGTATATGAGTGGATTACAGCTTAATGTTTTTCTCAAGGTATGTTTGTTTAATCTCCATCACAATGTAACTGCAAAGCCTGTTGTCTGCATATGTTTTGTTGTATTTGTATCCTATGCCCAGATTTAGGTAGCACTTCAGTGAAATTCTATCATTTATTAAGCGCTTAAAACCAATCCTAATTTTCAAGCGTCTATTAGAATGCAAAAGGAGTTGTGACATTTAACTTGCAGACTCATGCTTTTGAGATATAAATGTATATACAATATCTAGTAAAGAAATTTTACTTGCTGGGCTGGAGTTTCAGGTCATGCTGAATTTACGCTTGTGCAATCTTTTCTGAGGGAAAGAGCCTTTGCTTATATCTTTGAAGGGATGTGAGATAATGGACTTTTGCACTGAGACATTTGTACTTCCAGAAAAGCTTTTACTGACCAAGAGCAATGCCCAGGCACTCCTGTGGCTTGGATAAAATTAATTGGTGAAAAGGCATTCCGTATTTAGTGAAAATGAAAAAACCAGTGTTTTGATAACTTTAGGGACTTCCTTCCTTCCTAAAAATGACCATTTGAGCACGCTGAGGAAGGTGTACCATTATGCTGGTACGTTGAAATAAATCTCAGAGAAATCTATTAAGAGACAGGCAATGTAGTCGTGGATGTGGGCTAAATTACATGGTTGTGATTACAGATATGGAGCAGAAATCCATGTGGTGAATTCCGCAGGTATCTCTGCATGCAAGTTAAACCTTTAAAAAATAATAGCGAAAGGAATAGTGTGTTCTGTGAAGTCAGAGTTGAAAAAAAGTCCTGCAAGCTGCTTCCTTTTCAGTTAATGAAGACAGAGGAATCTTTGTAACATACAAAATATCGGGACTCAGTAATGTGTTGATTATCCTCCCATTAAACATTATCCTGGACGTAGAAATGGAATATGTTAGCTTTATAGGGGAAATATTGACTAGACAGGCTGCTAACACAGAGATTGATTTTATTATTTAGGAAGTCAGAATATTAGGATACATGAGTGTTTCTTTTTTTAACCAAGATGCTATGCTGTCAGTGGTGAAATATTACTGCAGGAGAGTTTTCTTTTTATACACAGCGGTAAGAAGTATGGCTTCCTTTCTCGGCACTTCAGCCACAGATGCTATCAGCTAGACCATCTGTGGTGACAGATTTGTGTTATATCACTTAGAAACTAAGCGAAGCTGGTAAAGCCTCCTACTACAGGATATAAGTAGCTCCTGCTAAGGCTGAGATGTATTAAGATTCTCTCTTTCTTTGCGGGGCAGAGGAGTGGGAGGATTGTGTGGATAGAGGCTCACAATAGCTTTCATTCGTGTCCTCACCGTGTCTTGAAGTGCTGGTGTGGATCTTCTGGGGTGATGTCCACGTGAAGCTCCTTCCTCTGTGTCCCCACAGGGGATAGATCTGGACTCTTCTTCGTTCAGTCAGTCACTAGCATACCTGACCCCGACGTGTGGAGGTGAAAGGTGACACTAAATCTAACCTCAGAGGAATTTTGTGTAGGTGGTACGTACCAGGCTCTCATGTGGCCCATATTTCCTCTGGAGGAACAACTCTGCAGGAAGAACAATGTCTCCTCAAGGTTGCATTGTCCTAAAGATGGTGACATTTTGGGTCACAAAAATTGCCCAGTTGCAATTTTTTTTTCTTCTCCTAATCTTCAAAATCTTCTTCAGTGGTGTTCTTGGGTTTCCCAGAGGATGACAAGTTTTGATGAACATTGTTGTTAGCAGGTGACCAGTACTCTGCACAGGGAAAGCTGGCCACACCAGGGACGTTTTTTTCAGCCATGAATATGCAATAAAGGGATGTTGATAGCATGGGTCACACAGCATTTCTGTGCAATGAGGTGTGGTACAAATAGGTGTTTTTGCAAAAACATTGCAGAAAGCTTTGCTGAGCCAAGAATGGAAACCTTCAGCCTTCACATCTGTCACCGTCCAGTTGAAGATATTTGGAGATGTATTAGATTGGAAATATATTCTTTTCATGTCTCCATAAGCATAAAAGCAATGTGGTTTTAGAGTGAGAAACAATTTTTGCTGCTAAGGACATTACAATATCCTTGTTCTATGTTCAGAATCAGCGAGGCATACTCGGATACCAAATGAGCACAATAGGATTTAACAGTATGAAAGCTCTTCAAGCATCTTGTGGTGAGAATTACGGGTTACTCAGCCCATAGAGTTATCCACTCATTCCTCATCTCAAATTCTAACAAGTAACAACAAAGCTAAAGGAGTTGTGCTCCTTTGTGGCAGTTGGCATTTCATGATCTCAAGTTCCCCATGTACAAAACAGAAGAGAGCATCCATTTGGTTATGTACAGAAGTGGCCATTACTTCTTTCAGTAACAGAACCCATAAAACAACCAAAAATAAAACTATGGCATTTTACAAAATCTAAGCGATAACAAACACCTACTTGTCGGTATAAATTTGCAAAATTGTCCTTCCGTTCTTTTAAAATAAAATCCTACTGATAACTTATACTTTAAATCCAGCAAAGAGACTTTCAAACAGATGATCTGAGGAAATTGTTTATCTTTGTCTTTGGAAATTTAGGCTTGATACATCTCACCCACTATAATTTTGCAGGGGGAAATCATAGCAGCAGTTTTCTGGGTACTGTTCCTGCACACAGTGCAGCCAGCTAAAATTTTCCAGTTAGTAAGATAAATACTGAAAGAGTCGTAAAATGAATGGCTCTTTTTTGTGAAGTCAAGTATTTTCTGAAGGATAAATTGGTAGTCAGTTAAGTCCCTCATTGGAAGGCATAGCTTACATGCGGTAGCTTATTGGCATCTCAGGTGTTACTACCCCTTTTCTTAATTTGTCTCCTTTTTATCTTTCCTCCCTTCTTCCATCTGAGCATTTGGACCCTAGCTTTAGGAAGACTTAGAGTAATGCACCCAGAATAGCTGTATTGATTGCAGTGGTTACTGCATGTATGGCATCTGCGGTTGCCATACTGCCTCTGAGCAAAATCTCCAGTCAATTTTTCTTCTTCCCTTTTGTGC
Organism: Ibycter americanus; assembly: GCA_035590275.1. Lineage (NCBI taxonomy): Eukaryota > Metazoa > Chordata > Aves > Falconiformes > Falconidae > Ibycter > Ibycter americanus. The sequence goes on from JAVJGI010008532.1 coordinate 51,272, forward strand.
TGGTTTTGGCTGGGATAGAGTTAATTTTCTTCACAGTAGCTGGTATGGGGCTGTGTTTTGGATTTGTGCTGGGAACAGTGTCGATAACACGGGGATGGTTTAGTTCTTGCTGAGCAGCGCTGACACAGAGCCCAGGGCTTCTCTGCTCCTCACCCCCCCCGGCCCCGCAGCAGCGGGCTGGGGGGCACAGGGGGTTGGGGGGGACACAGCGGGGACAGCTGACCCAGTGGATATCCCATCCATATGGCACCCTGCTCAGCATATAAAGCTGCAGGGAGAGGAAGGAGAGGGGGGGATATTCGAAGTGATGGCGCTTGTCTTCCCAAGTCCCCGTCATGTGTGATGGAGCCCTGCTGTCCTGCTGTCCTGCCGATGGCTGAACACCAGCCTGCCCATAGTGAGTGGGGAATGAATTCCTTGCTTTGCTTTGCTTTGCTTGCGTGCATGGCTTTTGCTTTACCTATTAAACCATCTTTATCTCAACCCATGAGTTTTCTCACGTTTACCCTTCTGATTCTCTGTCCCATCCTGCTGGGGGGGGAGGGAGCAGCTGGTGGGGCTGGATTGCCGGCTAGGGTTAAAACTCTACACTTCTTCAAAAAGTCCCAAGACACTCCTGCAGGGTAGAGGGCATAAGAATCGGTTGCTGAGCCTGCCTTTTGGGCACGGTAAGACAGAGGGCACACAAAGCATGGGTCATGCTCTGCTTTGCCCAGCTGGCTGGCCAGCTAGAGCCTTGCAGAGCTGGCCCAGGCACACGCCGTCAGGAGGGTGGGCAGGCAGCGGGCTTGCTATTGAGCATGGCCCAACACTACACCTAAGGCGAAGGGTGTGCATGTGAAGGTATGCAGGCATCATGCTGCTGCTCCATGAGGCTCCACTGGTGCGCCACAATCCCTACCTAAAGCACTCCTGCGTTACTGTTTTGGGGGATGCGGTCATCACCATGTGGAGCAGGAAACAGCCTTGCCCTTGGCCCAACACCCCAACAACCATCTCTGAATAACAGTGGAAGAAGACAGACCTGGAAGCCACAGATCCTGTCACCAACATCTTGTCTATTTTAGACACCTGCTTCTCACCAAAACCTGTTGGGACTTGGTGCTGAAATACTTTGGAGGATTTGAATAAAACTGCTTTGTATAATAAAAAGATAAGATCAGCCAATATGCCATCGAGAAACATTTGAAATTAATTCTTTTCCCTTTTTGATTTCCAGAAAGTATTTTTTGCTTTTAAAAATGTGAACTGGCTATCACCCGTTTTAAAGCAAAATGAAACCAGCAACAAAGACTGCTGCATTTAATTATGTTTTTTGACATATCAAAAGTATAGCCTACAATGTGTGTGTATTATTAAAAAAGAGAAGAAACTGTGATTGATTTTACTTCAGGATCAGTGGTGTCCCTTTAACTAGGCTTTTTTCTTTATCAGGCATTTGTCAGGAAGGTTTGTCGTATGTATACACATGGTAGGATTAAGCTAAGCTGAGACAGCAGATTTATTCATTTAACAGGCTTTCTTGTTTATCAGGTTTGGGTTTGGTGGTTGGTGGTTGGTTTTTTTTCTGCAGTCTTCAATATAATTAACTTGTTGCTTGCTAGCGCTCTGCCCTGCTGCCCCCCACGTGAAGCAAGGGAGCTTTGCAGTGTCTTTGCAACACCTTGGAGCTCTAGAAACACACAGCCGTGTGACGAAGTTAGGTCAGGCTTCCTGGTCCATGTTTTTGGGGCATCTTTCTACAAAGACCTTGAGTTCCTGAGCACTTTCTTGATGCCGTCATCCAAAATCCTGCCCTAGCAGAGGTTTCCAGGTGCCTGTGTTTGCCTGGTTCTCTGGCCATTAGAGGTGTGCAGCGTGGTGGGGTGCAGTCTGTGGGGCTTGAAGGAGGTCTGCCTGAGTTTGTCTCCAAAACTGAACACTGTTCTTTACTGAACACTCAACTGCTAGCGTGCACACAAAGATATTTTCTCCCCAGTAACTCTTCATACAGCTGAAGTGAGCAATACTGGAATCTAGCCCTCTCTGCTCCCCATATCCAGCGTGCTGTTGACGGGACAGCATATAGCCCTGGTAACAAACAGCTATAGGGGGTGTTACAGTTAGAGAAAGAGGGAGTCAAACTATGGGCTTTTGTCAATCGGAAAGCATCATCCAGTCTAAACTCCTGCTCACAGCAGGGCAGGTTTCTCAGGAGCTTCTCCAGTCAAGGTCTTAATAACACATGCTGTGTGAGCTTCCAACAAAGTCTGTGGGTGAAATTAAAATTAAATGTAGACAGGAGTTACTGCAATAGAAAAAGGTCCTGCCAAAAAAGAGATCATCACTATGCTGAATGTAAAAAGGAGGCAGAAGAAAACCAAAATCTTTGGCACAAATTCTGCTCTCTCTCATGCCCTTGTCATGTCCTTGAAATCAGAAAATCCACTCAGTGGATAACTCGGGTCAGAACCCAGTTCTGCAGCAGAGACATGATGATTCTTCTGTAAAGAAGAATACTTTATTAACAGTATGTTTAAGTTATGTCAACTATCAGCCATTCATGAACTTTTATTGACAGCTAAATAGAACCTTGAATGATTTGGGTTTTTGGCTGTCATTCAGGGGTGCTTTTGCTTTCAGGTCTGTCTTAACCTGAAAGCATGTAATTTGTTTCATTTGTGGTGCTGCATAGGAAATGAACCTAGGTCTCTAGTGCTCAAAGGCAAATGCAGTAATCATCTGCATGACTTGATTCCTTATTCCGGTAATATGAAAATTGTCAATTATGGATGAATTATGGGCGCTACTGATACCTGTAATTTGGTTCTGCAGTTTTGTAAACATATGCAGCTGCATTTAATTGTATTTTACTAGTCATGTAATTCATTAAGGTGCACCTGCAGTCACCTAAGATACAGATATTAATGAACTGAAAAGCTGTATTTCATTGTCTACTGTTTATATTGACATTTCTTACAACTGTTTGTTTTTAATCACATATCTGAGTATCTGAGGTGCTGGTATTAAAGAAAATTAAATGATTGTGAAATAAACAGACAGCATAGCTAGCTGCTGTGTTTTAACTTCCTGAAAGTACTTGCTAAATAATTAATTTAAATAATTGCTTTTTCCATGCAAAGCCCAAGACTGGAGGAAAGCTGTAGAATTGATTTTTGCAACAGTTATTGTGGCAATGATGAATCATGAAATAACTGATTCCAGGGATGTGAGTTGTTGAAGCCCTCACTCTGTATTTCCATGCTTGAGTGGTGATGGATGTTGTTCAGCTCTGCCCAAATACAGTACCTTTACCTTTCATCTTCCAGTCAAAGCTCTTGGAGAAGTTATCTTCAGATTTGGGAATACACTTTTAAAATAGACATTGTATTTTGCCCAAGTATGTGTTTAATATGCACAGGCTGTTCCTTCTCTTCTCCTTCTAGGTATTCCGATCATGTGGATTAAAACAAAAACCAAAGTAGTTTTATTAGCCGTATAATCAGTCCTCAGATCGGTGCATTTTGCAGAATGTACAGGTAAAGCATGGAGAATAAGATCACACAGGTCATACCCCAGATTTCTTTTCTTCCCTTCTTTCAGCAAGTCTCATTTTGCTTATTATTATGGGGGAAAAAATGGTGTTATGGCAGAAGCCTATGGCTTCAGCAAGTCTGGGGTAAACTCTGGCTCCGTA
>JAVJGI010010224.1:0-52390 GCA_035590275.1 Ibycter americanus
CTGCGGGGCTGCCGCTCGGCGCTGCCGGGGCACAGCCCTGCACAGCGCGGGGGGGAGGGGGGCTGTTCCCGTCCTGCAGGAACTTCACCCGAATTTTCTAGGAGGTGGTTTCTGGATTTTAAGGAGAGTGGCGTGGGGGTGTGGGGTGGCTTGTCTCTCCCCGCGGGCTGGAGCGGTGGGCGTTGCATCAGGGAACTGCGAGCGCCGGTGCGGGAGCGGCTGCGCGGTGCCTGCCGGTGCCCGCTGCAGGGCTGCCGGGCCCTGGGGGGCGCGGGGAGGCGCCCACCACCCCCACCGGCTGCATCCCAGGGTCTTCCACCCATCAGCTTGGGTAACGGCTTGGTTAAGACTCAATATTTAGGTGCTAACTGATGCAATGACAACACGTACGTTCTGCCGTGGGGAGAAAAAAAGAATCCAGCGTTAAAACTGGTGTGAGACCTTCTCTTCAGGGCAACTATTATTTAGTTTTGTTTTAGCTGCAAAATCCCGAGCACATGTTCTAACCGTTCCATTTTAAGACAAAAGAATGATGGAAGGGGAATGTGACAAAGGAAAAGCTGAGAGAGAGATTTAGCTGCTCTCCACATGCCTTCTTACAGCATGTGGTTTAAATGCACTATAAACTCATTGTAAGAAATTTACAAAACTTCAGAGAAATAATTTAGAGTTGAATTTTGACAAGTACTGAGCACTCTTTAGCAACGCAGCTACGTATTTGTCTCATACCTAAGTTCGTTAATAACTCTGTACTGGGTCAACTAAGTATCACAAGCCCAGCTCTTAATGTCTCTAGCCTTAGCTGTGTATACAAAGCATATTATAGGCCTTGTGTGCCTTGTAAGCACTGTGTTCGCCCTCTAATTAATGAATGCAAGAAAGGTAATTTGTTACTATTATGGCTATAATTATTTTTGAAGGCACGTAGACAAAGTACTTCCCCAATGAATTGACATCATGCTGTAGTTGGCAAACGTGCATCTGAAAGCGTATGGGATCTATGCTACTCTGTGAGCATAAACAAAGCGTCTGTGCTCTTCTATTATTCTCAGCTGAAAGTTGCCATTTTCCCCAGCAATACTGTACAAGAGTTCAAAGGAGTCAGTAAACACCCTGTAGGCGTTGGGCTGCATAGCAGGGCTGGGTTCCTGACTGCTGCATTTAATGAATTCTGCTGCTGAAAAATGAGCACCTATAAATCAAGATCCACTGTTCCATATCTGATCCCAGCAATCTGTTTTTAACTTCGCGTATATGAAAGAAATACAGTCATTGCAGGTTGGTGGAGAACTCTGTAGGCTGAAGTACTCTTTCATCCTGTTTGAATACTAGGGAAATGGTAACAAAATAAAACCCAAACAAAAAAAAGTGTACTAGTAAGAGAATTCATGTCTGCTACATAGCATCAACCTGTGTCATCGCTCAGTACTGTAGATCTTTGCTAGATTTACTCCTTGGTGAATCACATGCTAGTCTGAAACTAGCATCAAACTGTAGTGATTCTGCTTTTGTGGTTCAAGTAATGCAGAAGGATTTGCAATAAAAGAACCACCTTCTGTTGTACTTCCTCTCTGTCCAAAGGGAAAAAAAGCATTCCCCTGGGCTGCTGGTTAAAGATCTCAGGGGAGATGCAGTCCCAGTTTCCTATTCAAAGGGAATATCAAACTACTGTCCTAATTGCCACTGTGGTATGACTTTCTCTGTCCCTCTTTTTTTTCCTCTAATTTTCAAAAGTTTTGAAAGTCTATTGTGTATTTTGGATGTAGAATTGCAAAACATATGAAACAATTCATGGGATGGTGGCAATTGTGTTCTTCTTCTCCTTGTGTGTAAATTCCAAGTGTTCCACTTCAGCCAGTGCAATGCCTCTGAGATCTCTGCCTCTGTGCTGCTGGAGCCAAGGTTATGGTTGTTCCTTTTTGATACTTGATCTTTTTCTTCATTCAAAATGTATGTCCACAGTGTGGGAACAGTCCCATGCCTCTCGCTCTGTAATCAGAGTCCCATGGGGTTTTGGTCTGGACTTTCTATACACTATTTATTGCTTTGGATGGCAGCTTCTATTTTTGCCTGTGAAGCTATTCCCTTAAAGGGACTTAATTACTCCTTATGTTTAACCATCACCTTTAATAAAGCTTGGGATAGTCACTGGATCCAAAACCTGCTTAATGTTGGCCACTAGGATCTACCACAGTAACATCTGTGGTGGTGTCTAAGAGTCGCAGTTATAAATAAGGTCCCCGTGTTGGTAGACAATGTGTGTAGAACAAAGACTGTTCTTACCCCAAGGATATGTAACTCAGTGTAATATATGAGAAAGTAAGCAGTTGCAGATGGGAGTAGATTGGTAAGTATGTGACTGTCAGGAATTGCTTAAGCTTTGGTTTATGTGAAATTAGAAAGTGCAAAAACTATTTGGGGTGCAATCTACTGTGTCTTTGACAGTAATTTTAATTAGTTTTACGTGCCACTAATACTATGAAATGCGCTTGAATGTCTAAAACCAGAAAACCAGCTAAATCTTACTAGGAACGTTTTACAAATGATGTCTCTCAAATGGCCCTTTCATGGAGAAGTCCTGCTCCTCCAGTGAAGGCTTTAGTATCTGCCTAGGTGAAAACAAATGAATGTAGGTATAGACTGAATTTTGTGGATACTGGTTTTGCAAATACCTGGGAGGAGGAAACTCCTCCAGGTCCTACCTGGGAGGATGGACAGGCATGGAAGAACCCACGGTGGGGTACAGAGAGAAATTCCTGGAACAAGTACTGCACTGATAGGACATGGGCCAGCTTTACCTTGGGATGATGCCTGGATTTGACCAGCGTGTGGCCTCAGTGTTTTTAAAAATCTGAATCATACACAGCCATAGGATTTTGCCTTCTTGTACGGGCTGAATGTTCTCAAGAGTCAGGGATGAGTCACTGCACTGACTGCCACCACCTAGAGAGAGGTGCTGGGGCATGAGCTGTGTCCTGAAATGTCACGCAGCCATCTGGGGAGTTTGCACTGCTGAAGTCGGTGAGAGGTTGGATCTCCGAGTAGGCTTTTGTGCCTTTACAAAGTGCAGCAGAGCCCCCTGTCCACGAGAGGGCGCGGTTGGATCACTTTACGCAGTTCCATTTTTCCCCTGCAAGGACAAATATCTTGCACACACGAAGGCAAAATTCTGCTGTCGTCAGTCCAGCTAAATATGCTGTCAACATTTTGGATGAGAGGAACAACAAGAATGTTAATGCTTTAGGGAAGGCTCCACATTGCATTGTGTTGAGTTTCAGCTTGAAGCTGGTCTTACATAATCAGTGCATGGGTCTCGAGCAGTGGAAATCATTTCTACATGTACAAATAGAGAATATTTATTAAAAAAGAAAGAAAGAAAAGCAAACGCAAACCTCGAAGTGGATGGAATTGCCACATCCATCATCCCTCACCTCCAAGGCATGCCTGACTGATTGGCATGAGAAGCAAATGTGTCAAAGCTGACTTCTCTTGGCAGACAGCCCTGCTGCTGCTGTCCCAACATCTTTTCTTCAGCATCCAGCTGGACTGGTCGTGCTGCAGAAGCAGGTCACTGCGTTGCTGGCTCCTGCTTTGCCAGCACTCTGATTTAAGAGCGTGAGGGAGTGCGTGCTCGGCGATCCTCGCACCGCCACAGTGGACTCTGATTCACGGCACGGGGGAAGCTCAGCACAGGCGGCCGCAGCACGCGCTGCTGCCGTGGTAGGTCCCAAGGCCCAAGCATGGCTTTGGGATTTGGCTTTTTCTCATCAGTACTGCTCGATAGGATGGGTTTTAGGCACGAAGATGATGTGTTGGGGAGAAGCGGTGACAGGTGAGAGCAGGTCAGCTGTAGAAGTAACGCCACAGAAGGAGGGTGTCAGACACAGGAGCAGGGACCAGCCGCTGAGCACCAGACCTGGAGTCTGTGTTCATGCCTTTCCTCACCCTCGAGTGCCGGCTTGGCTGCCGCTGTTTCAGCTGGGATGCGAGAGAGTGGGAGGAAGAATATTCCGTTCCCTTACTCTGATCTCTTCTTGTTCTTGCACGGGCTTTGTAAGCTTCCCAGCGGAGTACACGGGAAGAGGCTAGTTCCCTCACAGGAGTTGTTGAAACTTTTCAAATACAACAATATTCTGAAAAAGAGTGAAACACAACACTTGCGAGGGTTTTCACTTCCCACTCAACATTTTTTGACTGTCTTTACCTGGTTGTTTCTCAGGTTGGGAGCTACAATTTCTTTAAAAGGCGTAGAACAGGCATGAGAAGATCTCATCTGCATGGTCTGTGGTTTCAGGGGGTTGTTAATGTTGTGCCTGGTTTTTTACAGAATTGAGACCGTGTGTTTCAGTACTTTGAAAAATAGTCTCACCTCAACAGAGAAATGTATGGAGACAGGCGCCGCAGCCAGTGCAGCACGATGTAGGTGGTTGCTCACTGGAGGGTGAGGTACCCTCCAGAGCCCCTGGAAGTTGGTGAGAACTTGGTGAGAACCATGTGCCACTGGAGCCTGAGGGCTCAGACATGGGGCAACAGCCAAGCATGGCCGTCGCACCCAGACCTTTCTGTTGAGAGTCAGACTTGTACACGGGTATGTAGCATTTAACATGACATACATAGAAACTAATAAGTAATATTTCCAATAAAAGACTTATGCAGATCAATGAGATGGGGAGATAGACGCCTTGAAAGTCTTACAGCATCACTGGGCAAGTGTTCCTAAGTTGTAGCTCTTGCAGCTTATAAAACCCTGAATCAGTGAGATCACTGTCCTGTCCTGCCTACAACAAGAAACTAAAAATTATTTCTTCATCTCATTTTTAGCTGCTCTTACAGCACTGTACATGGTTCTACTAAAAATAGGTAACAACTTACAGTAATACTAAACAAATATATATATAATGTAATTTTTATGAAATAATGTCAGTCCAAACATCAGTAAGTTGCCTATAAAGGAATTTAATTTGGTGGCATTCCTTCCTCTTCAAGGAATCCCTCTTTTAGCGTTTCTCATAAAATTACTTATTCTCTTCTAAAACTTGTAAATTCACTTCAAAACTTGTTCTGAGACTTCTGTGTGCAAACAATTAGTTTAGTCATACTAAGAAGGATGCAGTACCAGAACAATAGCAATTGCTAAGTTTATTTCGAATGGTCTTGCAACCACTATCAAAGACATTGTGCCTTGGTTAAAAAAATATTCAAAAAAACCCACAAACCCCAGAAGCATGCAATTTCCTCCCCCACCCCCCTTTTCTGTGTGTATTTATGTTTAACTCAGGGCAAGAATTTTATAATATTCTTAAAGGAAAAAAATAGAAATAAAAGTGGCATGAATTCATGAAAGCATGGGTTTATATATAGGCATTCTCTGTAAATGAACCAAACATTCTGTATTCTAGGTAGAACAACCTTATGTGTCTGCTCATATGCATTTTGGTTACCTCCATGCACTCCCACTTGTCTTACCTTTTTTGTATACGAACTGAATGTATTGTACCATGTTTCTGTTCGGACTTTGTGTACCTGATGCATAAAACACAGAACAGCAAGGTTTTCCCCACCGTCTGCGTTAAGTCACAAACCATCCACACTTTGTTCTCATGGCTGTCACCATTTCACCAGAATCTTTTGGTGTTTGTATAGCCTTATACAGTATATTGCACTTACTGTACCTGTATAGTATCTTGTCTGTATACTGTATGCACATGAATATGTATATTCACTCATGTATGTATGTATAGTATGTTTATATATCTCTGTATATGTATGTGTGTTCATAGTCTTTCACTAGAAATGTGTGGCTATTCATATACATTATGTGTATGCTGATTATAAAAAAATATGAATGCCAGCACCCACTTTTGATAACCTACTTTTATTCTCATTTTGTCTTGTTAAACAATGAAAATAAAAATGTCATGTATTTTAAATGAGAACTTTAAAAGATTATTATTTTTACTAGTTTTAAGGTTTCCACTTCTTCAGAAAAATTATTTGAACAGATCCAAAATGGCAAAGGTATCTGTGTTTCTCATGACAGTTTTCTGTGGTTGAAAACTGTTTGGTAACAGCCCACACTGTAGTTTTGCTTCTCTGTATCCTATGCCGCTTAGGTGCTCCTAGGTTTAGAAATGCCCTTAACCAGCTGGACTCTTGTGCTGCAAATCCCAACTCTATTCACATAAGGGACTTGCAAGAAATAAATCAAGGGGGTGACCCATGTCTGTAACATCTTGCACATATAAATGCTGGATATAGGATGGCCTTAGGCGGGAAAGAAACATTTCTCCAGTGCAGGTGAGCCTTAGGAATGGGTGAAAATATCATACTTTATGAGTCAGTTTTATGGGAATGTTACAGACACTATTCGTCAGACATCTTATGCTTTGCAGTCCACAGTAGCATGTAATTGCCAATTGATCAGGCATTTATTAAAACAGCTACCAATCATTTATTAGCCCTTTGTAAAATTATTCTTAATCACCATACAACTGTATGTAGGCTCAGTTATCTGTCCTTGAGGCAGCAAACACTGGTTTATCTTAAATAACAAAATATTCCTGTAAATCAAGGGATGACAGATACATATTTTCCAGTTGAGCACGTGTTTTAAGTTATTCACTGAATTGGAGCTTCAATGATAATCTTAGGTGTTTCTCTGGGAGACCTAGGAGAGATAACTTTGCTTCCTTTGCAGTTGATTTTATCATTGTATTAGCTTGTCCAGTTGGACTAGTCTCATTGTGTAGTAAGTTACTGCAGCAGAATGTCAGCAGCTACTCAGAAAAATCTCAGGAGACAGGAAAATGTCTTTATGCAGGAAATACTAAGGAACTTGTAGGATGACAGTGCCACTGCTAGGAAGAGTCTTCACCCCAAATAATAAAAAATCCTTTTCATTTTTTAATTTAAAGTTACAGGGTTAAATTCTGACCTCACTCATGTCAACAGTAAATTCCCATTTCACTCATAAGCTATAACTGGAATTCCCAAGGAATGCTTTTTCTCAACAACAAATAGGATGGGGAAAGGACACATTCCTCCAATGGAGCTCAGTGGTTATGGGCCAGTGGCCTGATCTTAAGCCTTTGCAAGTCAGCGGCAATTAGTGGACTCTTGGGTTCAGTTGGCCATCTCTTTTTTTGCAGTCTGGAAGAGCACATTTACTATCTAGGGTTTATAATCACGATTGTATAATTCACAATAGGAAAGAATAAAAGTGAGAAAAGGCAATTAGCAATATGCATTTTTAAAATTAATATTGGTCAGATCATGGCTCTTGCTTGATGTCTGCACCAAACTTTAAAACACAAACTTAATCAGAAAAACCAGCACTTCTTTGCTGGCTGACAATTTGTTTGCTTATGTTACAGGTGATATGTGTGTATAGGTTAACATGAAGCTGAACGTTTTCTTGGCCATGCATTGTCATTAGCCATTCCTTTTTAGATGGATATTTAGATTTCCTCCCAGGTCTGGAGATCAGAACTTGAATTCAACCCATGCTGCTGTTGTAGGCTAAGTCAAGTTTGCCTGGTCATTCCGTGCATGGGAGACAGAGCAAAGCGCTGGTTCAGCAGACCAGTGCTCGTGGTTTAGTGTGTTGCAGTCGTCTCAACAAGTTAATGCTGATTCACTGTCACATGCTGTATCAGTGCCATCCTTCCAGAGACTGCCTTTTAAACGGAAAAACAGAAACAAGGTACAAGGAACTGCTGCACCCAATGAATCCCAATTTCTAAAGCATGCGGATGCCAGTCTTAGGTTCTTGCCTGTTCTTCATCTATTCTGTGTGTCAGGAAATAATGTCTGTATTAGGTCTGGGTACTATATTGTTTAGCAGTTCCTGATATAAATGAAACGGCATGATGTTGCTGTGAGGGTAGAGCAGATGTGGGATCTCATACTAAGGCAGGCTCTTACGTATTTGGATTCTTTAGAAACTCCCAGTACACTTTATAACTCTAGTAAATGTTCTTTAACTGCCTTTCAAATTGGAGCCAGAAAATCATTATAAATGGTGATCTCTGTCTTTTAATCATATTTTTATGCATCTTTAAAAAGGAAGATGTGACCACCTACAAGAATATGAGCGTCTTTGTACTACCAGTGTTGTTTTCAGTCATGCTTTCCTAAATTTTTTCCCCCCATACAATCTGTACAATACTTGAGAAATGGCATTTACTCTAAGAAAATGATCATTGGCTCAATTTCACCATCAAAAAAAGACAAATGTAAGAGCGTATTTCAAAATTTCTCATCTGTAAAGAAACTCCACAGTCCGTAACTGAGATATTTGTGTATTTTGATCACCTAATACAAAACAAGAGGAACTGAAGGCACCAGTCCTTTCAGTGTTGAAACATTCTCCCTCCATATAAATTATTTTGATAATTTTTTTAAATTGTAAAACTATTTTTATGAACATTTTTTTGAAAATACTAGAGAAATACAAAGACTTAGGGGCTTTGCTGGCAAACCGGTGTGGTGATGTTCTTCAGCTGTTACAGCAATAAAGGTTAAATCTTAAGTCCTAATACCGTCTTCAGTAAGAAGAGTGCTGAAGCTCATGTATGTGTTTTTAGCTTGGAAAAAATTAGGTCCGATAAAATGGGGAAACTAAGGGAATTTGTGGTGTCCTCACATGTCAAATTTTTGTAACTTTAGGATTAACCTCGATGTCCACTTTCTCATAGTTCTTGATTCTTCCAAAGTCTTGGTCTTGTTTCCACTCATATTCATTCTTCCATATTCAGCTTCTGGGTTCTTCCTGGCCTCTGTTGCTTGACCAGAAGCAGTACCTAGAGCACGCACCCTGCTGCCTTCAGCTCCCTCATACATGAGAGCTTTGCAGTCCACAGAGGTTGGATCCAGAGGAGGAAAGGATCTTGCCCACCAGCAGCTCTCACTGCTCCATGCCACTTTTTAACGCAAAGGGGGATGGGCTGTTCATCTCAGTATGACATTTAGAATCTGGCAGTTTTTCAAAACTACCATGATTTAGAGTAAGAAACACTAAGTACAGGTGTGTTGTACTTGGATGTGGTTACTCAGTCATAGGCAGGGCCAGCTGTAGTGGTCATCGAGGTCACTGCCTCAAAATGTCCTGCTGTTTTAAGTCTGGTTCGTGGACAGTTAAGGCACACATGCAATGGATCAGCAACCTCCAGCAAGAAGAGGTGGTGAGACAGGGCTAGTAATCTCTCAAGGAAATCTAGGACATTAGAGTGTTACCCTGCAGGTGTTGTACCACAAAATGCAATTAGCAGGTGATCCCTGTACTGCTGAACTCTAGCAAAGTATTCTGTCCTTCGTCCCTCCTGTGATTGATCTAATACAATATTGAATTTTCCTTTTTATTTTACAGTGAGCGACAGGATGTATCATGGTGGGTTGCTTGAGTTCTGCATTTATTGCTTAGCAAAGGCATAGATTAAGCTTTGATTTTTCATGAGTGATCTCAACAGGAATGCACTATGCGATGATCCACTGCATAAATGAGATGCATGAGACAACTTTACACAGTATCCCTAATATGAGTTACTTTACAGGCTCTTGTTTTAAACATACTAGCATTTACAGGATGTGTTCACTAACAGTAGATCAAACAGTACATTTCAGACAGTTGTTGGGTGTTAAAAAAAAAAAAAAAAGCTTAGATGAGAAGAATACATGTTTCCAAATAAGATAATAATGCAAGGTCAGGAAGATCTATAGCTAGACTGATTGCCAGTATAAAAATAGAAAGCAGGACAGTGAATTTATCATTTAAAGTTTGCTTTATTGGTAGTCTCAGCAGTAATTCGAGGATTACCGGAAAACTTGAGGCATAGGAGTATGTGGAGGGCTGGTTCTGTATAAAGTAACTGTGACATTTAGTAATTGGAAGCAATGAATCATGAAACTGGAGGTCTGGAATCAGAGGTGCTGAAGGTTTACTAACCATTCGCTAATTTAATTTTGAGATAAGTATTAATTGCTCATAATCTTGAATCTTCAGGAATTCCTGGCGTTCCAAAGATTCTTTTCAGTTGTTTTTAAGTGGTGGATTAGTCAGGCCATAGAGCGCCAGACAATGTAATACATCTTTTAGTGAGTCCTGTTTGAAAAAAGGTGTCCAGAGTGTTCTTACAATACTGCATCATATAATTACATAAAGTGGTAGAACCATTTTCACAGGGGCCCTAGTTTTCTTTTTTTTCTGTAGTAGTATCATTTGTAAGAAAACGTATTTCTAGAAGTTTAGAAATTTACAATAATGTAAATCAAAACATCAAAAAGAGCAATTCAAATGTTACAATAACCCTAAAATGTGATGCATATACAGTTTCACAACTTGAAATAGGTGTCAGTGAATTCTTTTATGTTAAACATACATGGTAAAATTACAAAGTGCTCCTTCCCACCTAACTGTTTTGTCAAAATTAAGACTGTGTGCTGGGGGAATTCTTTCCCAAGTGCTTAGAGGAAAAACAGCAATGTTACTTGTGTCCCTTAAACAGAAGAATTTGTGAAAGGCCAGAAAAGGTAGTTTGTGTAGCACTTAGCACCTTGCGTGTGCTTGTGCTTGTGATGCAAGTATGTGAATGCATGGGATCATTCTAATGTGGCTGCTGGCATTGCAGGACACCTTCTAGAAAAACACTTCAGACACTTCTAGAGAAGAATTTGCAGTTACATTATGCAGTGCCCCTGGGGAGCATTACCATGCGCTATGAATTGCATGGACAGTGTCTGCTTTCACAGCTCACCTTGCACATCCCGCGTGTTCCTGAACATACTGTTACTTTTATCACCTTTGTATTAATAATCAATTGTTGTTTTGAATTTAACAGTAACAGGAGAACGAGTTAGTAGTACAGAACTGTGTGAATGACTAACTATCCTGGGCCAAATTATGCTGTCTTTTATGTCAATATTATTGCAGAGTATCTCTGACAGAGAGAAAGAAGTGACTGCAGATCTAGCCTGTAGTTCTACCCTCACTTACTGACTTTCGCAGCCGTTGTTAAGTACCAGCATTCAGCTGCAGTGCAATGATTATAGCTAAGGGTTAGCAAAAGAAATATTGCCCGATGTAATTTTCCAAGTGCTCTTCTGAAGGCTTTTTAAATCATTCGAGGGTTCTCTTTACTATTTGTTTGAACAAACTGTAGTCGAATTCTTGGACCCACGAAGTCAGCCGGTACATTCCTGTTGACTTCAAATGGGTGAGGATCTCACTGCTCAGATTTTCTGAAACCTGATTCTGGCTGAACTCCTGCCTTGGACAACTCCCTTTTTGCAAACGTGTGCTAAGAGGACCTCCACGTCAAGCTAAGAGTATCAGATAGCAGCTCATGAAGTAACTGTTGCTACTTAACATAGCCCTCCACCACTTGGGCCCGTGGCAAATGACTGCCTTCTAGGAGTGGGATTTCACACCCTCCCGAGTGGAAATACCTTACCCAGCCAGATAGCTGGGACCCATCTGCACCAGGGAAAGTGTCGTCAAGAGTTTCAGTGGGAAAGAGAGTTTGGAAGCTCCTGTCTGAGAACAGGCAAGAGGGAGGGAGTGCCTTTTCCTCCCAGAGGATGGTAAGTGGCTTTCAGAAAGCCTTTCTTCTTCCCTTACTGTAGCCTGCCAAAACAAGCCAGCACGCTTGGCTCTGCTGAATGATGTGAGCACTGCACACAGATTGCACTGTTAAGAGATTGCTTTGTGTTCAGATCCAGGAGACATTTTTAATAATTTCCTCCAAATGCTGCTGGTATTTTTTATTGCATTGTATTATGCATTGGTTTAAGATCTCTTTGTTGTAGCCTTACACCAGCTATTGGGCTTTCGCTTTAACTGTTGATATGCAGTTGTCACAAAGAAAAGGGTATTTGTACGTGACATCCATGGTCACATACATGTGATGTGGTTCTCCCCATCCTTCCTGTAAATGAAGATCCAGCCACTCTGCCCACCCAGCAGGAGAGGGAGGCACTCCCAAGGGCCAGAAGAGAACCGCATCTTCCTCAGCCCCATAAGCTCTGCAATTTCAGCACAGTGAGTGGGAACCTATACTACTAGGAAAAATTATGGAAGCAGCACTGAATTGTGGGGCTTTCTTACTACCCAGAGCTTCCGATTCCACTTCAAACAAACCAGCAACATGAAAAATAGGCAAACCAAAAGAACTTACCAGCCAAGATGTCACAAAGATAAACAGTTGAATGGGACATGGTGTTGTCTAAAGCCCTCATGTAAACTAGAGTGGAAAATATTTTTTTAGGTCATTAAAAGTTCATACAGCACACAAAACCCCAACCCTCTCATAGAGGTGTTCAAAGAATGAAATATTGGGCAGTCAATTCAAATGTTAGAAAAGCTTCCTCAAAAATGAATGAAATTTGACAGCATTTTCTAACTTTGCAACCAGTAATCGAGCTACCTACAATATTTAAATATTTCTTCTCCCCCATGGCATTTTTAGCAGCACATATTTTCACGGGCACTTGCGTGAAAAATTACAGCGCACCTTTCAGTGCTGTTTCCTGAAATGCCTGTCAGCACCAGGAATTAGCATGACTTTATCCGACCTACACTTCACCCCTGTGGCCTGACTTTAGAGGAGCAGAATTGCTGCCGGCACTTAGTCTTCTCTCGTTCTGGTGCATGCAGGAGTGCAGGGTGCCTGCCTGCCTGGTGTGCAGGGGCTCGCGATTAAGTTACATGGGGCTTGATTTGAGACAACGGGATGTGAGTGGGACTTACGTAGCACGTAAGTTTTTTTACCAAGAGAGAGAATTCTGTATCTATGTATTTATGTAGCTATTTATGTCACACATGAGCAAGTAAAATTTATCACACCTAGAGAGTCCCAAGTATGGTGCTGAGGCTTTTTCCCCCTCTACATTTTCATTCCTGCTCCCAGATTTTTCTTTTCACCCCCCTCAGGTTTTTCATTTGGAAAGGCTATGCTACATGGGACCGTTTGGTTTGTATATAACTTAGAGGTATTGCCATATTTTTCTCAGTAGCATACATGTGTTCAGTAATTTACACAGACCTGCTTGTGCACTGTACTGATGAACTTTGCCTGGTGCTCCTTGTGGTGAAAGTCCAGTTCCTGAAGGGACAGAAAGTCTTATCTCATATTGTGAGTAGTCACCAACAAAAAATACAAGATGTTTGCTACACTTGGTGACCACAGCTAGTAGGTGTGCAAAGTTGTAGCCATCAGTAGTTGCCCAATTGTATTATTGGAGAATAAATTCTTCTTTTTCCATCTGTAACTGTAACTCTCTTTGCCAAACCAAACTATCCTGCTTAGTTAAGAACAGAGAAAGAACTCTGTTCATTTATATTTCTCTTTCTTTCTTTAAACACCCATATTCTGAGCACTTCTGTGAATCTGCTGGTGCAGGTTGCCATGACACAGTGTGGGCTGAAGCTGCCCAGCACCGTTCTGTGGGCAGCGGTGGTGGTGCCTGGGGCCAGGGCAGAGCCCATGCCAGGGCAATGGAAAACAGAAATAGTTTGCTGTGACACCAGGGAGTTCCTGGCAGTGTGAGCCATTGTCTGTTCCCCAAAGCCTGTTTTGAGTTTTCCATGGGATTATGAGCTTTTCTCAGTAAATTCTGGTGTGGCAGAGAGCTACGGCATGTACTGACCTCTGGCTTCAGGCCCTGTCCTCTAAGAGCGACTGAACTGTAGATGTTCTGCCCATCAAACCTCTGCTCCAAGAGAGTTGTGTGATCTAGCTCAGGTAATCCAATTTAAGCAATACATATATTTGTAAACCATAGGGACTGCTACTCATCTTTCTGGAATAATTCAAAATTTCAGTCCGGTGAGGGAAGAAGTAATGAACACAGGCCCACTGCTCATGGAGGCACCTACACACAAAAACATGCCGGTTGTGCTTTGCAGATAAGGGAACTAGTTCGTCTAGTTTGTTTCTCAGATCTTCATAAAGCATTAGAACACTCACAGGAAATGATCTTTTTTTACTTAGAAAGGTTTTCTTCGACAAAACATTTTGCGTTGTTTTGAGGATGTGTAAAGTTGTTGCTTTTTCTCAGTTGAAAGATGGTTTTGTGTTACTTCTTGTTCTGTGGCACTGCCAACATAGTACCTGAGAGTATGTAACAGATCTTAATAAAATTAATTTTCTATTTTTTGGGAATAAAAATATCAGAAAAATAAGGGCAGATAGTAAAAGCAAGGTGGCAACAAAGAGTGGTTTCTCCTACGGCCTTCAGGAAAGCTGGTGATTAAAACTGTATAGAAGAATTCAGTTTTGTATAGTGGAAGAAATTTCTTACTCTTTGTTGTTGATGTTCAAGTTTGGCAGAAGCATTTGCTTTAAAGAAGATTTTTGGAAAAAACCTAGAGAATAATGAATAATCAAAGGGTTAGTGTGTTTAACAGGAACTCATGAGACATCCTCATTTATATTTGCGCTCAGTCATGTTCAGGTGAGAGAATTTATCCAACCACTCCACATTTGTGTACGGTTCCTACACACCAGGTTATCACGCAGTTTTTACTGTCTGCTTAGGAGCAAAGATTTCAGCCTGCCTCCAACACCTCCTAGATGAATGTCCAAGCTTCTAGGACTTCAGCAGATTTTTTCATTCACTCTCCTGCTTTGTCTGATTTTGAAAAAATGATTGTCGTAGACCCCAGATAATTTACTGAGTAAAAATTCCATTGAAACAAAAATTGATTTACAATCAGAAAATTCCATAATTCTAAGGCAATTATGTGACATAGTACCTGATACATATCCTGGAGTTTCCAGGAGATCCCACCTTACAATTCCAACATTAGCTGCTTTCTTCCCTTTTCCTTAAGAACAGGCTTTGGGCCAAGACTCTGGTCAAAAGCAACTTTGCTTCTCATGTGCTGTGTCTCATTGGCTGTTACCTCCAGTGCTGATGCTTTTTGTGCCTGTCTGCCTCCATCTACATCTGCAGCCAAGCTCTGACATGCTGCAGTACATGTACTGTTCCTCACATGCTATGGGGTCTTTCAGGAATGGGAGAGCCATATAAAACTGTATAATGTGTACATTACAGCTATATAATGTTATGAAAAATCTACTTTTTTTTCCATAAATTAAGTTGTAACATTATTTTCTGTGCCTCTCATACCGAACAAATCCCTTCTTATGATACAGCAGTGATATTGACAATCTGGTACATTACCAGAGGAGCAGGCTGAAGCCAGAAAGGAGGGAAGGTATGAAAAAAATTAGTACTGGAACTAAGCGTGAGCACCAGTCACAGGAAGGATTAGGCCTAAGTCCACAGTATTAAACACATTAGCTTTAAACACCTCAGTAGCCCTGCTGAAGTCATTGAGGGTTACTGCTGTGATTAAACAGCTGGGTTGAGTGCTGGCTTGTGAGCCTTAGTGTCTATAATTTGTCTGGGACACACTGAAAATTTAGTTAACACTCTTTGGGATTTTGTATTAGCAACATGGTTATTGCCGTATCTGAAGTTCATTGATCTACAGAGTGGTAACTTCCTCTTAGGTCTGTCTTGTAACTTCAAGAGGCATGCACCCTTGTTCAGTACATTTTTATTTTGTTGCACATTAACACTGTAACTGGGAAAAACTATCAAATAAAACTCTAACATTTGTTCTCACTTTTAAGCGTTTTCCCCCAAGCCTTTCAACATCATATGTGTTCACTTAGTCTATTTTAGCAAATGACTTTGCACATACCAGTTCTGCACGTTCATGCTGCACATACCATTACCTGAATGCAGTTGCAGGAGAGGAATATACCCTGTGGATGGTACATCTAAGAAGATGCTGGTGTGAAGGACTTAGCCATCAAACAAAAATAACATTAAAATCACAAGTAGTCTTGAAAATCTGTGTCTGGGAAAGTGGAAAAAACTCATATTCTTCATAATAAATGATTCACTAACTGCAACACAATATGGTGGCCAGTATAAAAAGGATTTTGGAGCTGCCTACACTTGGGTTTATTTTAGGGGCTGTTTTGCAGGGGGCGGCAGAGTGTCTGTGTAACTGATACATTCTGCAACACCATTTCTATCTTTGGGAAGCTGCAACTGGTTTTTTAGAGCTCAGCATGTCAAAATCCTGCTTCAGTCCCCTTGGATCCCATGAAGGAGATTAGCTACCAGAAGACACTGTGTTGGCAACAGTACTGTGTGTAGTACAGTGGTTAGAGTGGAGGTGACGGGGATGTAACACCCTCACGGTGTCTGTTGTACGTGCTGCAGATGGTGCTTGTGGTGCATGGTGACTGGAGCACACAGCATACTGTAAGGATTTTATATTGGCACATGCTCTGTTTACTTATATGATGGGTTGTAAAAGACAAGGTATTTCCTGATGCCTAGAAGAGGAAACCCACACTCAAGCACCATTGTCGTCAAATCCAGCCCAGAAGCTGGTGTGCAGCTGTGTGTTGTGAATATTTTGTGTAATGAATTGTGTGCGGACTGTGTCCCTGTCCTGCCCCACATACGAGGACCCAGCCAAAATGAAGACACTGCTGTGTAAGTACTAACCTGTCACTGATGAGTAAAGTGGCAGAAAATCTGCTTCAGGTACAGCCTCATCCAAAGAGCTGTGAAGTTGAGCCAGGGGGCAGGGAGGAGTATCTCCGGTTCATTCGGTGGGTTTTGGACCAGGGCTGGGCACACAAAGAGAGAAAGTCTCACAGCTGTATCAGGTGACATGCCTCATACCTGCCTGCACCACAGTAAATGTTAGATTGTTCCTGAAATGAAAAATAAGTATTTGATTAGGAAGAGCAGGCACAACAGGCTTCCAGAAGACGTTTAGCTGAGCCATTCGGAAGGACACGTTGCAGATATGTTACCTGTGTAATACTAAATTCACAAGAGTATTCAAGAACAAAATTCATGTTGTGGTTTAAACTTGTTCTACTCAAAGTACTATCTAAACGATAAGGTAAGCATGGTTTTGTTTCAGTATAAAGAAAGGTAATTCTATCTGAAATTCTTTTATCCTGTGTCACCTCTTAAAAACTGTATTGTCTTTATTTTTCTGTTTGAGTACATCACGTTACTTTTTCTGGTAGGCTTGCTCATGTTTACTCCTCTTGCTTTGTTTCCTGCTATGAAACATCTGAACCTTTTCTTTATCTATTTATCAATAAATGCTAAATACGCTTCAAGTTGACCACCAAAACTACCAAGATCAATAGAAGTTTCTATACTGGTTTCTAAGACCAGTCCCCAGTTCTAGGAACCTGGTGTAAGCCCATACTTGGCATTCTAAGTTTTGTGAATGAAAGGCATATGCATTAATAAATGTACTCAAATACTCTTAATAATAAACATACATTTCCTTCATGAATCATAAAACAATGCCAAAGTATTACTGTACATGTGCATTTTCATGACAAGATCAGAGATGTACTTGGACAGCCCCTGTGAATGTATGGCATGTGTTTACTTATACACAAATCCTTAATTTATGACTAATGTGGAAAACAAATGGTGGGAGACTCAAGACATCACTTCAAATTTGCAAAGTGTTGAGAGGAAATTTTCTGATTTGCAGGTATACAGTGTGTCATCCACATACAATAAGCCCTTTCAGGATCGTTTAGTATTAGCTATTTCGGTTCCAGTCAAAAGCCTTTGAAGACGCACACATTTTCAATCGTGAGCACACCACTAAACTCAAATGAAGCCGCATTCTCAGGCTTCAAGGGGCTGTGACATGTACTTACAACTAAGCATATGCTAACCTCCTTTTATGAATCAGGATCATGTTTTCAAATATTCTACATGCATGAAAACATGGAGTTTCTGAAACTCTTGGTGTCTTCCAGTTAATGAAATATCATCACAGAATAGGATAGGTTAATTCATATACTTCTCATGGAGTTCATTAAAGTATTTTGAAAAAATTAAACATGGAGTTATATTTAGCTTGATACTCACAAGTGTTAACACCATGCTTTTAATGTGACTGGTTGGATTTGGAAAGCAATATAAAACATGGGTTTCAGTGGATAGAATTTTTTATTTCCACAACTTAAGGACGTTGTTAAGATCCATGTGCCTTTTTAAGATCTAGTGCATCATTTAAAATCCAATCAGTGTTAGTTTGCAGAAAACATTTATCTTTATTAGCTTTCAGTGCTCTGCAGAAGTTAAAAAGGGGACCTTTTATTACCCTTTTTTTTTTCTTAAAGTAGTAGTTAGAAGTAAAGACTTTGTTTCTGTTGTTGGCATAGATGTTTTTTGTCCATCAAACAAATTGGAGTGTTTCAAATAAGACTAATGTTAATGTTACAAAGAAACAAGATGTTCAATCTATGACCAAATAGTTATTTGCATGCCTTTTTTCTTCTTTTCTTTTTCCTTCTTTTCTTTCCCCGCCCTCCCCCTCAATAGGTGACATGTATGCAGTGGTTGCAAGGGGACCATACAATGCTGGATATGATTGAGAAAAAACGTTGCCTCTGCAAAGAAATAAAAGCTCGACAGAAATCAGAAAAAGGACTCTGCAAACAGGACAGCATGCCTATTTTGCCGAGTTGGAAAAAGAATACTGGGACCAAGAAATACAGCCCTCCTCCTTATTCCAAACAACAAACTGTTTTCTGGGACACTGCAATTTGACAGGCGTGTGGAGGATGCCCTCTCCACCGTGTTGCACCGTGCACAGGTAGCCTGCTTTCTTCATAAGGCAAAGGCTCTAACCTAAGACTTACCTGCAGGTGGTGAACTTCCTAGGAAAAAACACACCGATACAGTGCTCACCTGTCAATCAAGAGAGAGATTTAAGTTTCCAACTGGATTAAGGCATACATATTTATCCAGGATTTTTTTGGATCCAGAAGATATCACAATGTAAATATTTCGCCAATATATTGAAAACACCCAAACTAATACACTGTTTAAATATATATATATAAAAATTGAAAAATTTATGAAGAATTTTACTATATAATGTTACTGTTATACTGTTTTATTACCTATTTTCTATGTGGCATTCTAATGTTCCCCCCCCCACCACCACCACCACCATTTTATTTCTCTTACCTGCCTAGATGTGGCCTCTGTACAAAAGCATGTGGTTGTACGTTTTGTTGAAGAGGACAATGTACAAAACAACTTGGTGCGGTGCTAGGGCTGTAGAAGTTTCCTAGGGTTGTACTTGTTAGAGGTCCTTAGTTTTGGGGAGGGGAGGGCTGGACAAAGCAGAGAGTTTTGGTGGGAAACAGCAAAACTGCAAGCAATGCAAATAAAAGTGCTTAATGCGGATGCCCGAATTGCATTTAAAATATGAATTGTTCTGCATCAGCTTTCCTATAAAGTTAATCAGATAAATTGCCCCTGGTTTTATATGCATCCGTTACTAAATTATTTGGCCGGGAAACTAAATTTTCTGCAGAAAAGCCTGCAACAGAAACTCTTACTTCATTATATTCAGCTGACTAGCAGAGACCATGGTTCACTGTGACTAAGCATTGTACAGCCCGTGATGGAGAGACCCAGTCGCTGAGCAGGTTGAGGCAGTGGCGCTGCAGCCACAGTTCCTGTCGACATTTGTCTTTGGTCCAGAAAATAAAGGTGACAAAATCTGTTTACATGTTTATTATTTTTAAATCCAGCAACACATCCTTACTTTACGCTGTGTCAGATTTCCCTGTGTTATTTATGAAGGCTGGAATTCAGGCCCCTTGAGAGCCAGTAGGGAAATCCCTCTTGATTTCACGTGGTTTTGAAGCGGAGGCCCATACGTTCTCCTGGGTATGCCGTTTCTTCTTCCTGGCTGCTTCTGTAATTGGCTTGCAATCCTGTAATGTATTACACCCATTTTAACAGAATATTATGTCATGACCAAAGAATTGTAACCTCCTGGTTTTAACGGGAGAAAGAGATGGCTTATACTGATTATGAGGGTGAAATCCATGTGGTGAAATATCTTCCAAAAGAATCTGTTGAGAACGAGGGAAACTTGTACTGCTGTGGAGTAGGGGGGAAAAGATCTATGGCATATATTTTGTATATTTAAATTTCTATCTATGCGTCTGAAGTTTGGTAGCACAAAAGTCCCTCTTTAAAACAATCATTTTAGTATTATATTCGCCGAGAAGAAAAGGTGTGTTGTTTGAAACTTCTTGTTATATTGGCTTTTCTTTGAAATTATATTGACAGCATTGCCACAGCTGTAATTGCTGATCAAAAAAACCAAAAATAACAAATTTTAGAAGGTTTTTGTAATCTATATTGCTAAAGTTTGAGTTTGAGTAATGCTTTATCAGTAGTAGTTTCTTTTCAGCCTCTGAAATAAAGTTTTTAAATATTTTATAACTAATTAACTAATGTATATTTTGATGTCCAAACTGAGATTTCTGTAAAAGATAAAGTGTGTGTTTATATGTGTGTATGTATATTAGCATTATTGTATATGTATATATGCATATTTGTACACACATATATATGTATATATGCATGTATCTCTATATATACTCATAGCTGTGTGCATACGTATATACCCACATGCATTAAATATTGGTGTGTGTTATGAATATACAGTGGCTGGAGTGGGTACGCAACTGAAATGCAGATTTAAAGAGCCCCTCACAGCCAAAATGCAGAAGACATGAAAAAAGCCAGAGGCTGTGAAGGAATCTTTGAATACATGTTACATCCAAAAGACACCAACTGTATATTCTGCTTATTCTCTTTTTTTTTTTAAAGAAAGAAAATGGCAGAAGAAAAGCTCCAGAGATCTTGCAAAGTTCCAGAATCTGCTGGAAAGAAGACGACTTGTTGGTCGTGAGAAATCTGTTGAGATAACAGGTTCATTATTCAGAAAGTGTTTATGCTTTGTCTTCCTTGTTATGTGGCAAGAGAAGAATTTTTCATAACCATGTGTGAAATACTTAGCTCAACCCTTTCCCCCAGCCGCACTAAAGTCTCCGGTGACAAAACGGAAGCCGGTGTTCAGCCAGTCTTGATACTCCATCTCTGCACCGGTCTCTTCCTAGAGCAATTACTTTAAAAACCGTACTACCGAAGCATCGATTTTGCAGTCCAGACCCGTGGTACGCACAGGGGCTGCAGTGCCAGGCCCTTTGGGGGAAGGCAAATGTTAATGTGAACAGTTACATGTTTAATAGTGTTTGTTCGTACTGTGTCCTTTCCATATCAATATATAATAGGAATAATGATCAGGGAATCGAAGCATTCTTGTCCTAAGCAGACTTGCTTGTACACTTAACCCACCATAAAACCACTCCTTGTTTCGCTTGTATCGCTCAACACTGTTGATGTTGTCCTTCCTAAATAACTGTTCATGTGCTTCCAGATCTCCATTGTATCCCATGGAAACAATGGCTTTTTGTTTTAAAGTGCGACAGTACATGAAAAAGTAAAATATAACTTAGCACTTACCTTCAAAGCACTTTAGAAATGTGAACTAAACCTCACACTTGCAAGAATCATTTTACAAAGGAGGGAAGTGAGGCTCAGGTGGAGTAGTTTCCAAAGGTCATGGGCAGAGCCAGAGCAAGATACACCGTCCTGTCCCGTGACTGCTGGCCCACCCCATTGCTTGAGTAAAAGGTGCATCGTACTGCCAAGAGCGTGCCATCAAAATGCTGTTAAACATTTTCTACATCACCTATTGTCTCAGCAGTTTCTGTGTCACAGGGTGAATGACAGTGCTTAGTTACACACAGTCATTAAAGCTGTAGTCTGTATAAATATGCAATCTGTATATACATACAGATCACATATATACACACACTTACGAAGACTGTATATATGAAATTGTTTGGTATGCACTTATTTTGCTTTAAACTCTTGAAGTTAAACATTATAGTGTAGCAATTTGTGTAAAGTGCACTGTGATTTCAAGAAAGCACAGTAAAGTCACAGGTCTTGTTATTCTTGCACTAAAAATGTGTTTACGTATATTAGCCAATGTATGTCTACTTTATTGCTCCTTTTGACAAATTAAAGCAAATGTTATAAAATGGTATGGGGTTTTTTGGTTTGGGTTGTTTATTTTTAAGTGGACAATGGCACTATGTTTTTAAATGACAGGGTTTTTAAATAAAATGAAATCATTCTGTGTTCATTCCAATGTAATACCTTTACCAATATCTTGAAACTGAATGTCATGTTGCTTTTTTTCAAATTTCATTAGAAATTGTCAGGTATGTGCCTGAGATTGTGTAGGAGTAAGGAGTAGCTAGAGGCTAAATGTAATCATATATTATTAGCCGTTTCTATATACACAGTATAAATACATATTAATTTTCTTTTGATTTTTGTACTTGATTTTTTTAGGTAAGATGTAATTAAATGTACTTTGATACTTCTGAAGTAATAAGATGTTGTTTGAAGATCAATTCTGCTTTCTTTAGTGCATTGACAATATTTTACAATAATTTAGTGCTTATTTATTTGTGCTCCAGTGTAATTATAATAAAAAGCAATAGTTTAAAATATTTGGCTGTTCATTTTCACTTGGTGGTTTCAGCTTAGAGCCGGGCTATTTACTAAGGATTAGCTAGAGATTCCTGGGAAGAAATGTCAAGTCATAGTTGTATATTCATAACATTCCCTAGGCACATCATTTGTTGGAGGAAATGAATGAATTGCTTTAATAGGCTGGTATTTGCAAGTCATGCCTGGTTGCATCTAATGCCATGAGTGCCATCCTCAACTGAATCCTTAGGATAAGATTGCTCTTATCTGTGAACAGTTTGGGATGGAAGATGCTCACTTCAAAGACCTGCTTTCAAAGATCTCTGCAGAATATCCACGAATGGGAGAGGGGCCCATCATGCTCTTCATAAAGCTTGAAAAAGATCTGCTTGCAAGTCAGTATAAAAGTCCTGTTTCCAGACAGAAGCTTTACTCCCATTGGGATGTAAAACGCAGTCCTTGCAGAGGAATTCCACATTAGGAGGAGGGGACAGGATGGGGCTGTGGGGGAAGAAAAGGACCTGTACAACAGTGCAAATGATAACGAACTTCCAGTGCTCAATTTTTCAATACGCTGTTTTCTGTTGAAGTTTTGTAGCCTGGATTCTGTGATGGAGAGAACCTCTCTAATTTTTTTTAAGACCACATTTTGCAATTTAAAAAGGTTTCCAAGAGCAAGTAAGCAAGTGGTTAATAAAGAACCCAGCAAGGAATAGTAATGTTCTGCCTATAGCACTGAGACCAAATTTCTCTCCCTTCATGGAAAAAGCTGCTTTTAATGTGCAAAAAAAAGGTGCTATCCATGCTTGTATGGTTCTGTATGCAGAACTGAACCAGTGAGAATCTTTTGGTTGTCTTCTGCAGGAGCTGGATCTGAGGCAGGTTGCAGATGATCCAGAAAGTGCTTTCCAAGTGCTTCCTTGCCCCAGGAGCCGCGAGCTGCATGCTTTCCCTGAGGCACAGCCTCTCTCTCCTCAGCAGCAACCCCATTGCCAAGGCCCATATAACGGCTGAAGAGCTTTGTTACCTTTTTATGCTCCTTGTCCTCTCCCCAGACCCTGGCATAGGTGTTCAGAGTGAGTCTTCCTCCTAAACAAACTCCAGCCTTTTGTCCCATTCTCCATGTTTTATAGGGAAATCCTATAGGGATGACTAGAAATGAACAGGACAATGTTTTACAGGGATTTCTCCAGACTTAAAAGAGGAAAAGGGATCCTGTCAGTTTAAAAGTCAGATTGTTGTCTGTACTCTTCAGTGGGACAGTTTATGAAGTCCTGTGTCCTAGCTCATTTCTAAAGACTTTCCAGGATTACTTCCAACACCCGCCTCACTCCCCATGCCATGTCTGACCGCTGCTGGAAAAAGCAGCGCCAGAACCAGAGAAGGAACAAAAGGGGAGGATTGGCAAGTGCAGCAGGAAGCATAAATTTGGGGCAAATTCAGATTTTTCCCCATTTGAAATCTGTGTATTCGCTTTCTTTGCCACTGCAGAAACACTTTCTATGTGCCATTGTTTCTCGAACAGAAGAGGTTTAAATTAAAAGGAGACAAGACCATAAAAAGAAATGGTTGAGTTTTACACTTGTATTTGCTCTAAGTTTATTTAAAAGTGGAAAGGTGCCTGCAGTGCTCTATCTTGGGTCTCTCCTCCTTTTGCGTTTTGAAAATCGTCACAATAACACTGGCTGGAATTACTGCTGTTTCTCCGCTGCAGTCACTCAGAGTGACCTTAGCTGGTGCCAGAGTGGCTGTGAAGCAATTAAAGCACACAGAGTTTTGTCTTGCTTGGGAACAAGTAACCTGCCCTGAGCAAAGCAGAGAAGTCAAGCAGTTGTTAGAGGAGAGATGGGCCAACATCTCTCAGATCTATGGCCAGCGCTGACAAAGCTGGCAGAGGAACAGCAGGAAACTAAATAAAATTTACAAAAACAAAAGACAACTGAAAAGAAACACTGCTCGAAAGCAAGACTGAACACATTTGGCATTTATTTTCTAAACGTGCCAACATCTCTTTTATGGTGCGGTTTTGTCTTTAAAACAAAATTACACACCTGTCACCTTTTAATTGAGATTTTTGGCACGGGGGTGGGTGGTGGTTTTAGTGTTCTCCCCACCTGTGGCATATTTTCATCTTCCTTTGTCCCCTTCTTTCTTTCTGTCTCAATCCTTTCTTTCATGAAGTGCTTTGGGAAATGTATTAGTAGGTACAATGAGAGTTCCCCCGTTGCCTGTTGTTCCTGTTAATGTTGTGCTCTCCTTCCCCTGTTCTCAGCTGGCTCTACACTCTCTAACCCTCACAAAAACATGTAAAGAGAGCAGGAGCAGGAACCTCCATTGATTTTATTTTAGAGGGTAGCATTTATCAATGCTGTTCTTGGTGTATACGCAGCAAGTTTCATGGAGGGATTCGGAACTCACTAAAGAGTTGATAAAACACAGAGGTACTGAGAAGCTGCAGGCTGGGCCACAGCTGCAGCTGGTGGGCAGCAAAGCCAGGGCTGACGCCCACATCCCTCCTGGGCTCAAACACCCTTGCCCCAAAACCAGCTTTGGGTGGAGGAATAGAAAGAGTGGTGCTAGGAGAGAGGTTCCCCAACTGCAGCTGGCAGGACATCAGCACAGGCCAGGAGGAAATTAAATTATGTGTATTAAAACTAAAGGACAAATTTTCCCATAAATGTTCTCCCTCAGCTTTCACCTCTGTCTTGTGCATCTCCTGCACTGCATGCAGCCTACAGCAAGGGCTCAGGAGGAGCTCTGTTGGCCTCCCCAAGCCCCAGGGAAGCCATCAGAGGAGACCAGGAGCTTTCCCCTACCCTGGCAAGGTACCAGTGCGGACCTGACCCCTTCCTGCAACCTGCCTTGGCCCCTGCGCTGCAGGCAGTGAAACAGGGAGCAGGAATAGGGGTGAGAAGACTGCTGGGAGCTCGCAGAAGCCACAGAGGTGCTGGGCACGCAGGTGCTAGGGCACCGGGAGGAGGCTGCGCAGGGCAAAATGTCCAGAAAATGTGTGACTGCTGCTGAGGGAGAAAGCAGCTTGTGAGAAGGGAACAGGCTGACGTGAGGAGAAGAAAACTCCTGTCATGCCCAAGGGCCAAGCCAGCCCTCTTGAGCATGCATGGAAAAGTGGGCGATGTCCCTGTGCCAGCTGGGAGCAGAGGGACAGCAGGATTGGGACTCCAGAGACAGGCCAAAACTGCAGTGACATTGGCCAGGTTTTGGGGAGAGGACAGGCTCCTGGGGTCTGACGGCTGAGGGAGCTGGTTGCTTTTGATCTCTGCAGGCCACCTGCTGCTGGCACAGCCAGGCCTCAGCAGCCCTACTTGATCAAAATCCAGCAATAATACCTGACTAGACCTTCTTACCAAGAGATACAGTATGAATTTAAAAGAGAAAAGAGGGGAAAAAAAAGAGATAAACCCTTGGTCTGCAGCAGCCTCCCGATAGCTATAGCTGAGCCCAGAAGGCTTCAAGCCTGTGAAGTCCCAGTATGAGGGCAGAGGCCGGTGGCCACTAGCTGCCTCACCTCCATGCCTGCTCTGAGGGGCCGGGCAGGCGGCAGGAGCCAACTGCGGCCCCAATGGCGCCTGCCTGCCTGTCCCCATGCTGCCGCACGGGGATCTCTCCTCTGGAGGGAAATGGGGGGAGCAGCTTGGTGTCCTCAGCTGACAGCCCCGCCAGGACAGCGAGGTCCCCGTGCCACCATGCATGCCAAGGGTTGCACCGCACGCTGCAGGGGTGGTAGAGAATGCCACTTGGGTTGGGGAAAGAGAAATGACTGGGTATTTTGTGGTAAACGCTAAACTTTAGTGTCCAGTATGAGGGAGCACCTGAGGCAGCCAGGCCAGGCTTCAGTTTCCCTGAGCTGGGCCATTTCTGCACCCCCCAGGTGGGGCCCGTTTCCCAAACGAGGACGGGCGCCGCCTGGCTGCACTGGCCCTGCTTGCTCTTGGGCTTTCCCGCCACTTTTGCAGCCGGCACCCTCTGCCCCTCAGCAACGGCTCTCCCCTGAGGGAGCTGCGTCCGGCATGGCTGCGCTGCACAGCTGCCCTGGGGGGGCCTCCCTCAGCACTCAGCACCCAAGAGGCTGCCCTGTTCCTTCGGAGAATGCCACAGCATGGCGGGGCAGGCAGAAACTGCCAGAGGTCACTGAGGTGAGGCAGCAGCCAGATCTCTGGTCTCCAGCTGGCAAGACCAGCACTTCACCAGGTCATGGCTTGGCCAGTCCAGCGCTTGGCACGGGCTGAGCTCCTTGGGCTGATCCAGTGCCACATTTAGCTCAGGTGCACCTGGCAGGCTTTGGGCTAAGAGGCACCATGTTGGGTTAATCATACCTGCCATAACCTCCCTCCCCTGCTATCATCTCAGCAGAGCTCAGCAGCATGGTGGTGCCCCGTGGGGATGGAGGCCACGGCTGGCCGGGCAGCAGCAGTCAGAGCACTGCAGGTCATCTCAGAGGCACTGCTCGGCGTGAGAGGAGGTCACAGGGTCATAGCTCTCCAGCACACGACACCCACCAGAAGGTAATCTCCTATGAGCAGTTTTTTGGTAATCATCCCAGCGTCCCCCCACATAAAGGCTCCCGTTTTGGGAAGCAGTGGGAAGCTCCCTGGCTGTCAGTGACCTGGAGGAGAGGAGCCTGTGCTTCCTCAGCAATCGCTCTTAATTGAATGTGTCTGTGCCTACTCTCTATGACCTTATACTTTGTTTAGACATTAACACCTCTGCAAAGTGGGTGTTAAATGGTGCTGTTAGTGTCCGTAACATTTTTACATCCACTTGAGAAGTGTAAATGATTCTACAAGGTGCAGGGCAGTGGAAAATCAGCCTTCCCCCAGTTCCAGTTGGCTGAGGAAATTCAAAATAATTCCTGTGGAATCTGCTTCCCACCAGAGCTCTTTTCTTTCCCAAGTTCTTCAGGTTTGGTTTGGTGGGGGGTTTTATGTGGTTTTTTTTGTTTTGGTTTGGTTTGGTTTTTTTACTGTTCTTGTAAACACAACTGACTCTGGTGTGTTCATTTTTACAGTTTAGAGGCTGAGATGTCCTTGGCTGAGCAAGCACAAGTATTCGCTTTCTGCCTGGCTTTTAGGTCCCTTGGCATTTGACAATTTTGTCACAATGTTTGTTGAAATATGTGGCCCATCTAGGAAGTCTGAAACCAGCACTTACTTTCCCTGGCTCTTACTCTGTGTGTGAAATGTGATGACACAAGTTGTATATGGAATAAGGTAACAGGATGAGTTATTCCGTGGTATGTGTTTGATTGGTTGGGCACTGCCTGGGTTGTTGAGTACTATGGAAGTGAGCTCCAGGAGGGATGGTGACACCCCGGTGTCCACTGCAGGTGGCTATGGCAATCTGGAGCCTACTGGGACATGCTGTGTCATTGGGAACAAGACTGGGGAGTGGAGCCATGATCACCTCTCCATCAAAACTTTGTCACAATTAATTCATGGCAGTCTGCAAGGTTGTGTCTGCCCAGGTCTGTGCCATCACCCCTGGATGCTGGTTTCTGGGGTAAGCAGGAGCAGATGCTATTCTAGGCTGACATGAGGAACAAGAAGTTTCAGAATATTTAGGCATGAGTGCTCTCTTGTGTGTTTTCCAAGCAGTTTAAGCAAGTCAAGCAGGAATAAAAACTACAGACTAACTCGGAAGAATGACTGCACCACAGGAAAACATCTGTCCTCCCAGTATACATTGTTGCTGTGCTGTTATAACCACATAAATGTGGGAGTATTGCTTCATCCTCTGAACTGCTTCAGCTACAATTTCCACACTCACCACCAGTAAGACTTCCCTGCTGTGCTTTGGCCATCTCTCTCCCTGACCATGGTAACAGAACATCTGGCCTGACTTCCTAAAAGATATCTAATCTGGTGATACTACAGAATAAGAGAGAAAATCTCCACCTGAGATCCAGCCTGTTCAGGGTACTCAAGGTTGCAAGTAACGCCATCAGCCTCAACAAAACCTAGACTTCCACTCCTTGGGCAGTAGCGGTCAATAGGGGAAAACCTGCAGTACTGTACACAGGGTCAAAGGATTGAAAATCAACACCTAGAAGGGTAATTTAAGCTTACCTAAGTCCCTGAATACCCCATAAACGGCATCTTGCAGCACTCCTTTGGGCTTGCAACATTACTTTGAGGAGCAGAAAGGTGGTGTCCTTTGAGGGAAAGCCCAGCCAGGCATCTCAGCCAAACACCAGGTCAGAGGCTGCCCTGCCACTGTAGGCAGTGCCGCAAGCATGTGTGTGTCTTCATGTGTGATCAGGCTATCACTGTAAGCCCTTCAGAAACAGGTACTGCACATAGTTACCACAGTCAATGCTGGAATGCTCTTGTCGACAGGGACTGTGAATTTGACCAGTTATCATGTGTTTTTCCTTGTGCTTTTGCTGCATCTCATTTATCTTAGGAAGTTCCCCTCTGTTTCATCACTTATGTCTATTTTTTTAGACATAGACAGAAGTACAAATCTCCAATATGCTGTCTGAATTAATACTCTGAACGTATGTCCGAAAGATACCGAAAACCTTCATAACATTTTTTGAAATGAACTAAGTAACAGTTCAGAATATTTTTTTGCAAAAAGTTTCAGATTCCTTTATTTTTCATCTGGGTCAGGAATTCAAACACACGTGATACTTTGAGACTTGGTACCAAAAAGAAATTTCAAATTTGACAAGTTTTAATCCAAGTGAGCATAATCTAAGCATAATCTCCCCTTCAGGAACATAGAAAAGTAAATTTGAGCCCAGGCTTTCTGTACTTCCATAAGAAAGCTTTCTTACTGCCTATTTAATTTCCACAGAGATACAATTGCTTATCTTAACAGACTTCTACCACATATAAATCACCTTTCTGTCCTTCTCTCTCTGAGAATGAATATGTAGTGCCTTTTGCTCAGGTTTTTCTTTCTCTGTATGTCCACAAGACAAATGAATGCTCTGTCAAGTGAGGTTAGTGGATGTAGGGGAGGGAAGGATTGTTTAGTGTCTTGGTATGGTGAAATATAGCACTTAATGTACATATTCTGCTAGTTCAAGGCATGTCTTAGGAAAGTTTTATACTGTTCCCATGACCAACTAATAGGAAATCAGACAAAATGCTGACTTGGGATTTTTGCTTGTGACAAAGTGTTCTCTGTCCTTCAAACTGTATCTCCACTGAAGAGCACTAGATAATACAACCAAGAATAATAATTAATGGTACATTTACTGCTGTGCTAGCATAGAGAAATACCGTTTTAGATTTACCCTGGACAGAGAATATTTTATACACCTTTGATTTATCTTGGGATAGACTGTTATTGGCTGTCTGATACTGTCAAAGGTAAATCAGAGACTTAATGAAGGCCCAGTGTCAACCTGTCCCACTGTATTTCAGAGAACATTTTAAAACTTTGGAGATCTTAGCTTCGAGTACTCCCTTACCTCTCCTCCCCCTTTTTAAATCTAGTCCCATTTTTTACAATGTGCATCTTATAGATGCCTTCCAGATTCCTGCTATTAGCTAGTTTGCTCTGGTTTTTTTGTTTGGGTTTTGTGGTGGTTTTGTGGGTTTAAGTCTTGTGATATGTTGCTATCTCCTGACACTCTCTGTAAACCTTTGAAAGAACAAAGAAGGAACAAATCAGTTTGCCATGACAAGGAATGGATACCACATATTGTCCCGGTTTCAGCTGGGATCGAGCTAATTTCCTTCTTGAAGGTTACTGCAGTGCTGTGTTTTGGATTTGGTGTGGGAACAGTGTGGTCAGGGACTTTTTGGTTTCTCAGGCCTTGCCAGCGAAAGGGCTGGAGGAGCACAGGAAATTGGGAGGGGACACAGCCAGGAGAGCTGACCTGAACTAGCCAAAGAGGTATTCATGCTTGGATGAATGAAGAGGACGTCACGCTTGGTATGTAAACTGAGCAGGGAGGTTGGCCGCGGTGGGGCGATTGCTGCTCAGGGACTGGCTGGGCATCAGTCAGCAAGTGGTGAGCAGTTGTACTGTGCATCACTGGTTTTCTTGTTTCCCTTCGCTTTGGATTTCGTTCTTCTCCTCCCTCCTTTTCATTGTAACTGTTATTGTTATCATATTCTTTTATTCTTATTTCAATTAGTAAATTGTTCTTATTTCAACCGTCGAGTTTTACATTCCTTTCCAATTCTCCTCCCCATCCCTCTGGGTGAGGGGGGAGTGAGCGAGCGGCTGCGTGGTAATTAGTTGTTGTCTGGTATTAAACCACAACACATATATATTCATGTATGTACGTATATCTTAAAAACAAAATGGATAGCGATTACAAGTGCTTCTGAACAAGAACAAGAACACCTTTTTTGGTGTTCATGTCTTTCATGTTAAGAAGGTCTCATACTATGTTATGACAGCTCCAGCTTGGGATCTTAATTTGAAGATGTCGTTTACTTTGCCATAGATTTAGGCGCTTATTTACTTTAGGCATGTAAGTAACTTTCCTCTGGAGAATACAACATTACCTGTGGAGGGAGAAAGAAGTGTCATTGCATGCTCTTGCAGAATCCAGCCAGCAGTATATACTTCAATTTAACAAATTATAATTGTTTTAAAAGAAAATAGTTTTCCGTGTCACATTAGTCATGTACTATTTGATTGATGTAATTCTGCAACGGAATGTGAAACTTTAAGATAGAGCCTTCTTTTAAAATCTTTTCTGAGGGGCATTATGCTCTAGTGTATCTAATTAATGCTTTAAATATTCTTTCCTACCAGTTTAATCTTTACCTATCTCTGTGCTGCCTTGTTACCTAATATTAACTGTTCATTGAAATTAATTGTTTCTGGTCTTTTCAGTTGTTGATTGTTCTTTCATGGCGGAACATTTTAAAATAACACTATTGATTTTTCTTACATTACAGCCCTCCTCATAACTCCTAACTAAAGAGTGTTATTGTGGCCTAAGAACACATGGGAACACTTACCAGTGCTGAATTTATAATAAAAAAATGTATGTTTTGTGCAATATTCATCCAAGCATCAGGATCTTAAAACAGTCAATTCTATTATTCTATTTTAAAACAGGGTTTTAGTTTATTTTCTTTAAAAAATGGTGAAAATATTTCCTCACAAATATGAAATACTGTGACACAGATCCTAGAATGTGCTAGCTGGAATATCTTGGGTCTTCACAAGCCTCTCATTTACTAAGTTTCCACAGTTTCATGGGATCAGAGTAGGACTAGAGAATAATTTCTGTTCTCCCTTCTGCAAAACAGCCCTCATACTCGCAGGTGTATGCTCTCCATCATCGGTTCTGGCTTCTTCATGGTCATCTATATCTGAAACAAGAGGCCTCACATTCACCACAGCCTTTATATTATAAAAAAAATGCCTTGTGACTATCAAAAACTTATTATATCTCTGTCATTTTAGGACTTTGTAAAAAATGAAATATTCCATGTCTTCTTAACCTTGTAGCTTACATAGTGAAAAGAAGATAGAGAACATCTGCATAGCTAATTAATGTCAGGTGATTATTCCTGCCATACTTCCTAAAGCAAATGATCTTTCGAAATTACAGTTTACAAGCAGAGAGGTGCCCACCACAGTTTTGAAGAAACAGACAGAGAAGTGTGTACAGTAGATAGGGTACCAGTACCACCTCTTGCACCTCTGATGGCCTGGAGCACTCACCCTGTGCTTGGAGGTGCATGTCAGGCTTGTAGAGTCATCACTGGTGGCTGTGCAGGAAAGGAGGTTCACATCTGCTCCAGACTGGAGTGATTAGCAGTAGCATGACAAATGGTCAGGCTGATCTCTTACTCGTTTTGTGGTCTGATATTACTGTACCACTCAGCACTGACTTTAAGGAAAATATTCATTTGATTGCTTTCCATTTTCACTGGGGGAAGAGAGACAATTTTAACTACAGAACAGAATACCACGTGGCCAAGAAAAACTTCTTTGCATATTATAAATGTTAGAACATACCAGGAAGATAAATGCAAAGAATAGGAAGTACAGTTAATCAGAAAATTCTTCCCTGAACTCTTTTGTCTATATATCTTTTTTGTGTAGATCAAAACATGAGAACATTCTAGGTTTGTTTAAAAATATGAAGCAATTCCTGAATGTTGGTATGTCCTATGATCTGTTTCGCAAGTGGAATGTTTGTGGTTTTTTCCATTTTGAAATACATTTTTAATATTAAGTAGGTTTTATAAATTAATTAAAAACTTAAGTAAAAATCAACATTTGGTGCTGTTCCTGAAGTTTAGGACTTGGGAGCAGGAAAGACTAGAAACCTTATTCCTTTTGGAAAAAAAGTTTAAAAATGATTGCATGTTCTGCAAAGCAAAAAACCCTGATAGGAATTCAGGGTGGCAGAACATGACAAACTGGCACATAAATGCGAGGTCAGTGGCCACAGTGTGGTCTTTCAGAAGAGCCGGCTATGGGCATAGTGTCAGTGGACAACATGAATATTAAGAAAAGCCTAAAACAAGCCCTCAGAATCATGACAAGTGGTTGTCTCTACAAGTACACAAAATGATGTGAGTCTAAAAACCAAAGCAGAAACAAATACTACGTGTTGTGGCCTGTTCTGTAAGATAGAAAGTCTTTTTAAGCAGAAGGGGGGTCACCTGTGTCAGACAGCTGATTTCAATTAGCTCCTTTCTCTGTATTATTTCCACCTTTTGACTCAAGATATGTTTCTGGCTCTGATCTAATGGTCTCTAGAAGGTAGATGATTAATACAGATATATGACTAACCCAGAGATCATGCTGTGATGATTATGAGAAGAGTTTGATTAAAGTCTTTGCCCATATAGTAACCAAGATGTCTGCAGATTAGATAGTGCATCCAAAAGAAATCTATACATAATTATTTCCACATGTTAGGAAGGTTGAAAATATTTGCATGAAAAAAAAGGTATTTCCTTGTATGTGATAGATATTGAGAATATTTTATTGGTTTCATTCTGGAGAGGATTCTCACAAGTGCATAGACAAGAATCACTCAAGTGAGAATATTAATTTAAAGCCATGCACCTGTATACTACATTGCTGTCCTTTCCTAAATAGTTGTCGTTGCGTCCCAGCTGGCAATAGCCCTTTGCTAGTATTTCTAGCCTATTGCAACACCCATGGTTATGTTTGTATATACATGTGTGGGGTGAGACCCCCATAGTCTTGTTTTCCTTGATTGTGCTAGAGCCCTATGGAAATCTTTTCCTCAATGCCCTGATCAGCCTCACCTGGAACCTCTACCTCCCCCACACCTACCCATGGGCCCAGGAACTGCATTTAAGCTCAGCCCAGGGGTGCTGGTTCTTTCCTGAGCAATATGGTAGTAGTGGTCTTCAGATCTGCCACAGTCCTGTCACGCTGATCTGGACTCTAGATGTCCCACCTGGCCCTGGACTTGCCTTGCAGCTGTCTTGCTGCTATGGACATGCCTGGTGATCTGAGTTGTTGGCTGCAACCCAGCCTGCCCTGCTTTCACTCATCTCATCATTGGGAACTTTATATTTCAAGGGATGAATAGAAATATAAAGAAAAAGACAAAATCAGGTAGAAGAAAAGTCAATGCAACAATTTGAACAACCACAGAAGAGAGAAGATAAAGCACTGAAAAACTTGTAGCCTGATGTCAAACGTGAAATATTGAAGAACAGACTGAATGTGCTCTAGTGGAGGAAGTAAAGCTAAAAGGGAGAAACCAAACATCTACCAGTGTCATAATTAATACAGTTAAACAACACCAGGAAAACAGCCAAAGATACTCTTATAATTTAAGGCTGGCGCAAAGAAACTTGGCATAACTAGTAAAACAACCAAAGCCTGCAGGCATTAACTGACTAAATGGCAAAGGATTTTCAGGTGTTTTGAGCACCTGCATCACCTATACTGATGCCTGGCCCTTGTGAAACAGCTCTCAAGATTATGATATCCTGGATGCATCAAGGTATGTTGTGGATAAAGATATTTTTACTCTGAAAACAATATATAGTTTTGGGATAATTTTTTTCTTGTTTTTGAAAACTTAGTCTATTGTTGCCAAAGTTTGGTTTTGTGCAGTAGCTGATTGCGCCAGGGCAATGCTGTTAACACCTAGCATGAGGCATGATCACTGTATCTTGGGTCCCAGCTATGGATCTTTTGTTCTTAAGATGTTCCTTGCTAGCTTCAGAAAGTTGGAAAAAGTCATGGGAGCTGTTGGGTTTTGTATCAGCTATTAAAATCAAAATGTTGTAAGGTTGTCCTGTGGTAAGTGAGCTGCTCCGGTTTATTGATTGTTTGCAAGGCACTGTCGGACACTTCCCTCTTGTGTATACATCAGAGAGAAACTGCATTACAACTAGTGTTCATTGCGTCAGGTGACATATGGCTCACCAGTCCATGGACTAAGGATGAGCAGCTAGGAAAGGCTGAGCAGCTAGGACTGCTGAGAAAATATTGTCATGAAGTCTTATTTCTGTGAAAGAGTTTCTTTGTATTTCAGTGAAGACTGCTTAGCATTATCTGAGCAAGCCTTTAAACCTTTTTCCATACAGTTGTTCAAACTAACAAAGTATTACGAAAGACAAATGTCAAGTACATGAAAACCCTCCTGAGTTTGGCTTGTACTATCTCCTTGTATTTTGACTATGTGAATCTCTGGCCCCTCTTTGTGAAGAGGTGAACTTTTAATTTGTTTATTTCAACAGCATGCCGTGCAGCAAGACCTTTGGTTATGAGCAGGGCTTCTGGTCAGCTTGATGCTGGGCAGGTTACTGAAGCAGGCCTGGAAACAACTGTTGTTCCTGGGCTACTACCATCAAATCAAATTCCCTGCATACTTGTGATAGCGATAGCAGGGGAGGAGTCTCACTCAATACGAAGTTGCAGGCAAGGGGGTCTGCTGCAGGCATTGAGCCAGAGGACATATGTGTACATTGAGGCTAGATCAGGGTGGCAACGCAACCGTGAGGTGCTTTGCTGGTGGTGGGTGGATGCTCGTGAAGCCTTCCATAATAATCTTTGAAATACCCTGGATTTAATTTTGGTGTCAGGCTGCTTGATTCTGCTGAGAACAGTTTACAGTGGAGTTGTGTGTTTACAGAGAACTGATAGGCTGCCCTTTAAAGTGTTTAAATAATATTGTATCAACATGGTGCAGACTGATATGTATCTTAGCAACTGTGTCAAGTTCATGATGGGCTAAAAATCCAAATGGGAATCAAACAATCTGGAGGCTTAGAGCTTAGAAAACTGAGAATAAGGAGAAAATTGCAAGGTTATTCTGGGCCTAACCGATGCTCTCCTTCAGCCTCACACTGTGTTAATTGTAGGTTAACAAGTACCTTGAAACTATAATTAAAATGAAAGACATACACAGTGTCTCCAAAAATTAATACCATAAAAAATGGTGTTGCAAGGCCAGACAAAAAATATTGAAGTCATAGAAGTGCAATTGAAGTTTGAAAGGCAGTAAAGTCTACAATGAAGCAAAATACACTTGCCTGTTTTTATTTACACTTTACTCACCAATCGGTTCTTAAGTCTGGAAGACTGTATTTGAATGCAAGGTTGAATGCTGTATGCTTACCCCAAGTGCTTTGTGAGCAAGAAGAGAGGTGCAGCTCCCTCCATAAGCATAAGCAAATATGTCATTTACTGTGCTATTACAAAAAGACATGCAGCTCTGAGGTGTGCAGAAGCAAGCACCATAGAGAGTTTGCAGGCCTCCTGTTCTGAGACAGATTAAGTGGGTCATAAATTGTCCCAGAGCTAGCAACTGTCACTTGGCATCATGTTTTGATGATCTACATTTGTGATTACCCTGTTTATTGTAAGACTAATTTGGATCATTCCTGAACATACAGTGTGAGCAATTCTTTTTGACTTCAAGGGGCTGAATTGGTAGTCTGCAGTGCCTGATACAGGTCTGCAATGTCACTTCCATTAGGGAATGAAGTTTACTCCGTAAAGCACATTTCAGCTTTCAAAATGTGTCATGCAAGAGTTGTTCAAATTTCCCAGGTACTCATTTATACAAAGATCTATGACTCAACTAATGGTTTGTATGAAGCCAATATTTAAAGGCATTGTTATTTAAGCCTGTTAAGTACCCGGAGGATCATTATAGGTCTGAGAGTTCCTAGCTGTCAGGGCTTTAACTCATCAGATGTCTCTGCCAGAATTCTTACAAGGCAGGATTGTGCTTCCTTTGTTCATCTTTTTCCTTTCCAAGAACAGATTTTAGTAGTTCTCATTGATTCCTACAGGAATGGCAAAAATTTTCTACAAGGAATAGTGTGTACAATGCTCTCAAAAGATCACAGATCCATAAAGCATTTTATTAACCAGGTGATACTGTGTCTTACCTTCAGATTAATTCATAAGCTCATTTGCACTTTTGCAAAGCCTCCCAGTTTTAATCTTTCCAGAGGTGTGTGTGAGACAAGATAACTGTAGTTTCCAAACAAAGCACACGTTCCACCCTGCACCCAGTTTGCTTTTTACAGGTTTGATCTGGTTTTGGTGGGTTGTTTGTCTGGTTTTTTTTCATTACCTGGTCAAATTAAATTCACCTAGAATTGCTGACATTTATTCTGCATTGACCACTTGGTAAAGCCAGGACAGGTGAGTTTTCAAATGATGTAATTTGAAAGGACAAAGGGCTGTCTATTACATAGTAGCTATACTGCAGAATAAAGGAAATAAAGACATTTTGTGTTTTCATGTTCTTCACCTAGAAAGAGATGACCCATAATGTAGTACTTGCAACTAGTCACAAATATTTTTCTGACTGAATCTTTAAAAGTACATTTGTCTAGAGAAGTGAAGCAGAGTTGTTTTTATGTCATGGATTTTATGGAACATTTTCTATACAGTTTTTTAAAAATATACTGAAATAAAAGGCAGAGCTAAGAGAGAATCAAGAAATAATAATGGCCCAAACTGATAAAAAGTTTATTTTAGGTATTAACGGTTATGACTGTATAGTTCTTGAATGTGCTGGGCAAATCACTGCAGTAACTACCAGGGAGTCTCAACAAAGAGTATGGGCCCCTGAGGTTCCAGCTGGGCTTCGGGAAGAGATGTGTTGTGTGAGAACAAAGCGTTCGATTTAGCACACGGAGATTAAAGGATCAATTTGGTAAGATGGAGTGAGAATACAGAGTTATTAAAGTTAAAAGGATCTTGAACTTACCACATGATGTGGAGGAAGCACAAGGGGGCTATATGGTTATGCTACTTGTACTGTGTGAACCTCTGAAGAGTGGAGGTCCCATCTAATCTTTAGTTACTTTGTCCTTCCCGGTTCTCGTGTCATGTCTGAGATGTGAGTTTTTACTGACTTTGTATGCTCAGTAACTGAATCTCCCAGCTGATGACTTGAATCTTTCCCAGGAAGTACAGCAGACAGTCTAAGTATCTCTGTGTTGTAAGACACTGAGAACATTTCACCGTATGAGGTTGAGGACTTCTTGATGGTCCCAGTGGGTCCAGATGAGCAACTGGAATACTGGAGTATTGGAAAGAGCAGCAGAGATGGGAAGGAACAGTAACTTTAACAATCAGAAAGGAAGCTTATTTTTAAGAATTTTTCCTTTGGAAACAGTTCATTTTTATTAAAAATGTAAACTGTGAAGATCTAAATAGAAAGGCGGTGGAGTGATTTCTCAAGAGCTAATAACCTGTTCCTAACAAATATTTTTTAAAAATTACTGTGAAGTGAATTTTATTGGATGATAAAATCACATGGGTCTCTTTCATCATGCAAATTCTCTGAAATGAAATGCCCTTTTTGGTGAAATAACTTTTTTTCCATGGGAAAATGATGACTTTACAGGAAAGAAAATATTTTCCCCTCAGGAAAATTTTGCCTGAAGAGGGAAAATAAAACAGAGAAGCTTTTTTCCTCTGACTATTTTACTGAAAGATGAAGATGCTGAGTACCCTACAGCCTCACTGCACCTTCAGCAGCTAGCTAAGGGAGGCATTATATATCCGGGAGCTTGGCTTCTCTCTATCAGCCTAGGTTGTTCATGTCCGTTTTATTTCTGTGAAATTAGCAAGATCTTTTTCAGAAGACAGCAGGAAGAGAAAATTCATTATGGTTCTTCCAAAACAGTTCTTCTTTCCTAAATTTCTTTTCTGTATGGAAAAAAACCCCATATTTCTAAGTTTTTTTTCCCTCTTAGAAGGGCAGAAATCTTTCAAAACTCTGTCACCTTTTGAAGGAACAGAGTGACTTTCCCAGTTATTCTACTTGAGACATTCACTGGATGTTTGTCCAACGTAAGCAACATGTGGGGAGCGCTATGTTGTGAGAAGGAGCGTTGTGCCTAGTGCAAGTAAAACACTGACACTTCAGTGGCCCTGGCCAGAGGATCAAAGATG
The DNA here is from genome assembly GCA_035590275.1 of Ibycter americanus. NCBI lineage: Eukaryota > Metazoa > Chordata > Aves > Falconiformes > Falconidae > Ibycter > Ibycter americanus. The sequence goes on from JAVJGI010010224.1 coordinate 38,803, forward strand.
TTTCAGGATGAAGGAGGCTATGTAGGAGGGCTGTAATCTCCAGTGGAGCTTCACAAACAATATTGTGTTAAATTTTGAGAGCTGTCTAGTGAAATTCCTTTTGTTAGCCAATCCCTGTTTTTTTACATCTGTTCTCCCCTGCTTATCTTTTCCTCTGGTTTACCTTTCTTTCTGTCACCTTTCTCATTACACATAAACCCCTGCTTTTCTTTCCAAAGAAACTTCCTTCTTGTGGGTAGGGGGACAAGGAATCTTTTGTATTCCATCCCATTTCCTTCTGATAGCCATATTTTTAACCTTTATGATATCTAAAGATACTTTCAAGATATGACAGAAGAAAAGGACTAGACAGTGACACCAGTATTTCTTTTGGCACAGCAAAAAAATGAAATAAAATGGCACAGACTGAAGGTTTATGCTAAGGGTAACTATAACGAAAGCATGCACTATCTTAAATAATATTCTCCTCTCCCTGAATGGCAGGGCAGTAATATGAATACAAATCTATGAAATGAAATGTGTATTTTTTTCTTTATCTAAAATGTTGTGGTTTAAGGGCCTTTGTGTGTTTTGTTCTTGTTGACTTGCTCCCTATTCTGGAATTAACGGTGTTGATTACTTTGAATTGATATTTACTCAATACTTTCCAAATGACTAAGAAGTTTTGGGGCCTTAAATGAGAGTAGATCAGACTTTGAGAAATTCAGAAATTATAACACGTACACATTTGTCTAAGTCTGCTTCACTCCTGCTCAGCAGGTATGCATTTGATTTAAGTCTGCCTACAATTTTAAATGAATATTTTTGGTGATTACCTGTAAAATAATGATTTCCTGAGCATTCCTGAGCAGTATTTCTGTTTGAGCAGAATTTCTTAGTATTTTGTAATAGTAACTTTTTCCATCAGAAAAAAAGTAACCACATCTATTTCCAACCAGGCTGTGTGAGAGAAAAATTAGTGTAGTTGGCAATTCTTTCTTCTGCTTTTAGATATTTCTAGTGAGAGAGAGTTGGAGTGTTTTGTAGCCCATGATGCACTAAAATGACTTCAAGGGCTTCAAAGAAATATTAATTCTTATTTCAACACTTGTGTTTGAGCGTAGATCACAGTTCTGAAAGAGCTTTTGTATCTTGCCCCTCAGTTACACTATTTGACACTTCAGGTACTGTGTAGAACTCAGTTATTCTATTACAGGAAAATGTGCTTATCTTTTCTAACTAGTCTCCTTAAGAAAAATTTATTTTGTGTCCATTTAATTAATTTTTTTTAGAATAATGGTACTTGATACAACTGTTCTTCTCTCAGATGTTCTTGATGTTCAGCTTCCATCTTTGGGTTTGAATCATGTTGCAGTGTTCTCATTTGTTTTGAGATTAGCTATGGTTACAATATTTGGCTTCAGCTTTTAGAATGCCTTGGAGTTAAATAGTATTTAAGTCCAAGATTAATCATGTTGGGTTTTGCCATTAGAGAAAGAGCTCCATCTGCTAAACTTAAAATTACTTTAGGTTGAGTAATCTCAAATATTAACAGCAAGGCATTTAAGCTTGGGCTTGCTTAAATTCTCTCTACTGTTTGACATCAAGAGTCTTCTATTTCCTTTATACTTGCTGTCAAATCACAATGCAATATTTAGAAGAATGTTTTGTCCAATTCCATTAGTCACAAAGATATAACAAGATTATATTATACTTTTTTATTCAGCACCTGGAAAACTTTCATTTAAACCTGTCAAAATATATAATTTGTCGTTCTTCCTGAAATGTTTCACATGCAGACAAACATGCGACAGCATCACAGTTCTGCTGTCCTGCTACCACTTTGTCCATGCCTCATAACTGGACAGCCTGCGCTTGAGTAATGGAAAGTATGTGCTGATAAAACACTTCTGAACCTCTCTCACCAGCAACACTTGGGCTCATGCTTCAAAACAGAAATTACGATAGGAACACAGGCCTCTGATTTCATGGAGACTAAGATGCAACTAGATGTTCTTGCCTCTCTCTGTTATCTCTTGGTTGTGGACAAAACCACTGAGCCCTTCTCCCTGGGGAACACTGCAAGCATATAAGAAGCCATGTTGAAGCTGGTGAGCTTCTTTGTAGAGGCAAGGATTAGCTGTCATGATTAATGATCTGAAAAATTAGCTCTTATTTATATATTTTATAGGTGCTTATGAGAAAATAACCCTCTTGGTTTTGTTTTGATTTTTGTTTTTGTCAAGTGTAAGTTAGATTGGAGGTTCCTGCCAAGCAGTTATTTCAGTGCACTTTGAATAAATTTTTCTCTGAAAACAGTAAAATCTGCCTGAAGGAAATTTCTATAAATCAGTTATGTATTTATTGGGAAAGATTTCCAAGTGTTCTTGCAGAAACTGGAAAACTTCACCTTGAATTAAGTCTATGACCGATCAGTGTCTTCTCTGAAAATATCTGTTGAAGGCAGTATTTCAGGAATGAGAAAATATTTGGTACAATACCACTACCTTTTCCTCCTCAATATTAATCTCCCTTCATGTTCTTCTATCATTCAGTCAGGGGGGTTTAAGTCCTTGCAGTGAGAAATATTCATTACTAGAAGTGCTCCCCCTTTTCTTTTTTATGCTTCCCTCAGCATATGGGTATTTTTTCTTTTTATCCTAATTTCAGACTGGTTATTTCACACACACACACACACCCCTTTCCCACATACTAAGGGATTTAAAAAGGAGGGGGTACTAGCTGAATTCCTGAGAGCAGAGATTTCAAGAGTGTATTTGATTCCTACAACGTGAGTACTTTCATCTCCAATTAAAAGGAATTATGAATGAATCTGTTTTAAACACAAGTTCAGTCACCAAATGATTTAATTTTACCTAGGCTACTGTGGTTTAAATTTTCATACAGCACTGGATCTAATGGAAATTATCTTCTGAATGGCTAGGAGCTGAGTCTGAAGATGTTGAAGTTTAAAATAAATATGATTTTAAAAATTAATTACAAACTAAGGCATGGTTCATGTAAAATTTTCTGCTACTTTTTAAAATCTGCTGGTTATTTTGGAAAAAAGTGAGGAAACGTCATTCACTATTGCATAATAACTCTTTCTGTATCTTGTAATGGATTTTTAGCATCTAATATATAAACAGGCAATGAAGTATTACATTACTCTGACCAAGTTCAAGAATTAGCCAAAATGAATGTGTTCTTTTTGTGGAATTTAAGAAACACAAAGATTTTTTTGTTTTTTTTATGAACTATGTGTATCCTCAGAAAAAAGAATTTCAACAGCTTAATTAAAAAAAAATCAATACAAAAATTAAGTTATTAATCCTTTTTCTTAAGGTCATTGAGTTTTACAGAAACCACATAAGACTGTAGTTACAACAATGTTTTTAGACCAAATGTGTTATATATCAGCACCAGAAAATTTAAGGTTAGAAGACAGACATTATTACTCAATGAAGAAGCATTTTAAAATAAAGCGTAGCCACATAATGATTGTAAAACTAGTAATCAATCTGTCTGTCTTCTCAAAGTGGATAGGTAGTCTTTGAGTTGCATTATTAGTCTGTTAGAGGAACATAGTGCTTAAAAAAGAGAAAAATTGTATACAGTGAAATTTACTGTGAGTGTGGGTGTTGTAAAACTTCTTTCAGAGGAAAGTAGAGCAAGCATGAACCTAAACTGTCCCAATGCACTGCAGTGTGACTTGCTCAACTAATACCAGTAGGTGCAACAATATTAGCTTAAAAAAACCAAAGGATTCAAAACATTTTAACATCTTTTTCACTACTACCAGGGGCCAGTAAGCCAAGGCAGCAAGTCGAGGTCCAGGTCAGAGAAGCACCTGGCCAGGCACAGGTGCAAAGCAGCTCAGGCAGGAACAAAGCAGAGGGCTTGAGATTAAAAGCAGGTGCTTCACTGGGGGCCTCTCAGCTGTCTCATGCAGATCTTTTCCCACCTCTCTGAGCTGGGTTACAGCTACTCTGTGTCAGAGCTGGCCTGGAGCACAGGCAGCAAATATCTTAGAGAGGTACAGGATACCTTGACAATTAGCAAGAAATAATCTCCTGTGTTGATCAGCCTGTGACAACATCAGAAGACAGCCTATATCATTTTTGTTTCCAAAAAGCAAGTTCTTGCTCATGTACGCAGTCCCACCACCTCTGCAGCTCCTAATATATGACTGAAAAGGTATGATTGCACCTTTTTTTCCCCTCCTCCAATCTTAATGGGAAAATATGTATCAGCTCACTAGAGCATCCTCTTTGCTTGTTTTTGTGGTACTGTCATTCTAGACTGTGCAAAGTTCCATGGGTGAAGGCTGTTCAAGTGTTAAGAACATTTGTAAATAAGCATGGATTACAAGTTTTGGCAGATTTGCTGTCATTTGTGCACATTCCTTGCTTTGGTGATTGCTGTTGTGTTTTGATTTTCCTTTTTAATGAGGAACTAAGAAGTATGCTGGCTGTGTGCACACTTGCTACATGCCACAGGCATGCATGGGACCAGCTAGTGTGTGAAAATGCCTTCCTGCCTTTGGGAGCAACAAGCAGCATTTCCAGTCTTAGGCTGACTACTGATAAACCTGAGTTAGGTCTGACTCAGGAGCCTCTCATCTCAGGGAGCAGAAGCTCAATGAAAGGAATGGCCAGAAGGAACAAGCCTCACTCCAAAGATTTAATCATCCTTTTTCAGGAGATCTCAGCTTGCCTGTCAGAGGCAAACATGGGCATTCAGGTGATTTAGAGTAAAGGAGCCATTATTAGTAATTGATTGGATTTATTGTTATCTGTCAAATTGCTACTTATTCCAGTCTTCTGTAGGTTATTGAACTTGTAATCAACCAGTCAGTTTTGGAGTATATTTATTTTTTGATTTTTAAAAAAGTAACAAAATAATGGTTTTGAGAAAAATGGTTTTGCTCAATCATTTCCAGAAGGCTCAATATTAAAATCAACCTGCAGCTATACATAAAAAATATTTCTCCTTTGCTAGTTCGAATGTGTTCAAAAACTATTTTTGCAAGCATCTAACTATTGCTAGTTCACAAAACCATGTTTTGTCAAAGCAATTTCCAGTACCTAACTTTAATGCCAGCCCTAATTTCTGGAATGGAAACATGGGAGAATATTCATAAATAAATTACCCTTAACCTCCATTAAACACTTGGTAAATTAAAGTCCCAGGTTCACAAGGGTTTTTAAAGACAGAACTCATACTTGCCCTGTTCTGTGAGAGAAATTGAAACAAATGAGTTAAGTGCCTATTGAGAAGTTCTGGATCTGGACCTAAGTGAAAAAAGCTTAGCTTAATTTACCTTAGAGCTCTGCTTTTCTCTATTCCATACCAATAACAAGATTATATTTTAGTGTTCATATGTGGAAATTTGGTACCATGCCACTGTTTACTACTGAAGCTTACTGCTGACGTGGAAATGCAAGTCATGTTGCCTTTGGGACTATGTTTATAGAGTGTAAAACCAAATTTTTAGTTCTGTTTTGATTTTGCTTAGGTCTGATCATGCAAGGTGCTTGATGGGTCTTAAGAGAATTTTCTTCCTCAAAGTCTTCCAGACCACTGTAAGTCTAACGCCCATTAAAATGGGATATAACCAGGAATATCAAAAATACAAATGGAAGTGATGGAAGTGAGATAGGTTTCAAGTTAATTTCTTTTTGATAACTGTTAATGAAATTTTGTTATGGATAGCAAAAACTAGGGGACATTTTCTTTTCATTTTACAGTCTGAAGCAACAGGTAGCCTGACCAACAGAATTTGACTTGGTTGGTGAAAGAGAACTAGTGCCTTGACCACAGCAACCCAAGAATAACCAAAAGAACTGCCTTAGGAGGTTCAGGGAAAGGTTTTCTTGTCTGGAGGCTTTTACAGGCAGGCTAAAACCGACGTGGTCACTTCTATGCTACACTTTGCATTGATATTTATGGATGGCTAGGGTACAACTGTCATCACCACCAGCAAACTGACTTTCTTCAGAGACTGAAGTGCTCTTAGCTGATCTCAGATTCAGATGCAAAGGTGGGGTTTGTTTTTGTTTTTTTATATTTATATAGGTATTGTGATAAGTATGTGTTTGTGTAAAGATGGTGAAGAACTGCCTTTGTTTACTCTTCCTCTTAGCAGTTTTGCTGAACATACTCTAGAAAGCCAATATCTCAATTTCAAGGAAACAGTGGCATTGTATGTGTTTGCTTCAGCTTTGGATTAACTCATTTCACATAGATAAAACATTAGAATAGATTTGATGTCACAGTCAAAATTTTATAGAAGCTGGGTAGAGACAATGAATACACTACTGAAGTATAGTCAAAGCAAACTCTATAGCAACTGAGGTCTGCCTTGGATGCCTTCCACAGTTTGCTTTTCATTGTATTAGAACTGATTGATCCCAGAGTATAGAAGGATTCCTGAGCTCTAGAGGTTAGTTACGTACCAATATTATCCTGGCATCATATCAGGTAAATAATCAACGCTGTAGTTCTTTGTTTTCTTCCCAGTAGTCTTTTTCCTGGGTTTGAGATAAACCATCTGCCATAGCCTTAATTTCTCTCGCTTTGTGATTTATCTCAAAAATCTGATTTTTGCACCTTCATGTACCACCTGGCCCACAGGAATGAAACTCAATATGAACCACAACAAAGAAAATATAGTTAGTTTTTCCCTGACAAATCTTTATGATAGATAAAACTATTCAATTCCTAAGGGACTAAGTGAATGCTGCTTCTTGTGCTATATTTATCTTTTATGAAGCTTGAGGTTTTTTCTCTTATAAACTACTATTCTTATACGTGCTGTTGATAAATTGTTTTGAGGGATACTGAAAGGAAGAGAAAAAGGTGGGGACCTAGTATTAATTTTTTTTCCCTATGTAAGCCTAAATATTTCTAAATTTATAGAATCTAAAGTATTGGCGATTTTAGGTTTTGAATGAATCAACATTTACAGAATACTCAGGATTGAAAAGATGCTAGCTAAAAATACTGCATTAAGAGAACTTCACTGCATTGTAACACTCTCAAAAATCAGGAAATTATAGCATTAAGGTTTTGTTTCTAACTTTAAATGCGCTGTCTTTGTATTGTCATGACAATATAATCTTTAGATTGTAATAACAGACTGCATTTAGTACTGCTATTATATCTTCTGGGCTTATATCTGACAGCATAAAACACACAAATGAGAAAACAACACTTCTATTTTGTGGGGGTTTTTAAAAATAATCTGGCATTTTCATGTTTCATCTTGAAAAGTCTGAGAATTTTAAAAATCCTGTGGAGAAACCAGGGTGTGACAGAGCAGCCCTTCCCCAGCAAAGGTTGGTTATGTAGCAGTGAGGACACACCTGGCACCATCTCTCCCAGCTGCTGATCAACACTTACACCATGGACCTAAAAAAATCTCAGTGTTGTTGCAATCACCTGTGCACTTCAGGATAAAAATGGGCACTGTTAGAAAAGTATTCAGGAATGATCTTTCTGAATTGTCAGTGTTACATACGGTACCTGCCATTATAACTGCAGCATTTGCCAAGGTTAGCCACAAAATGTCCAACATAAACATGGCTTCTGCCTGCACTTGGAAATGGCAATACCTGTGATAAACAGTTGGTAACAGTTTTCATATGATAAATTTTTCTTCAGCTTTTGTTTCTTATGCTCTCAAAGGATCCGTAGAGTTATGTTGTGATAAAGCTTGGGCTTTGTGTGTTCAGAGTTGACAGATTTTTAAGGTATTATCAGTATTCTGAGCCAGATCTTCATAGTTATATTGTCTCTTGTATAGTTCAAGGGGCAATGGAGTGAAAATTTTGCTGAAGTCACTTTGCACCATTTTGGTCCAGGGAAAGATGCTGTGTTTAAATTGCATTTAAACCCTGGGCATTTATGCTGCTGCGTTGCTGTTCCTGCACAGGGTCATGGGCTTCTTCACTTTTCTGTGGCTACGCGCGTATTAGCTGCCAGGAGTTCCCTGGAAAGCACCTACATCCACCTGCTCAGAGCAGCCTTACTTAACCACAAAAATTCTACCTGTATTCACCGTAAGATCTCACCATGCAGTGAGAACAAGCTACTAAATAAATAAACCTGGCTTGTGCTTTTACACAAGCTGTATCTAACTCCCTCTTTTACTGAGCACAGATCAGAAGGAATTCAGTTAAAACCAGTGAAAACAAGACTCCCAAGACAAATTAAATAGGCTTGGGATAGGACTTGTACAGTACAAAATACACCTTTTTACTATGCATCCTTGGGGGTTGCAGTAAATATGTTAAATTTAATATGGTGTTTTTGAACTGAGAGCAGAGTCTGCTAGATTTTTGTCTCTGATCATTTAAGACTGTATCCTATCTGAACTTCCACTTTCAATAAGATCTGCTATTATTACTCCAGGGATATGAGAGCCAAATACCAGGTTTTATCATAGGGTGGTTTTAAACAAATATTTGCCTTGATGTGGCCATTTTCTTTTGCCTGACTAATCTCACAACTGTTCAGCATCTTCTTCATGATAAAGCAATTGGTGACAAATGGTAAATGAGGGGTATGCTGAGTTTTGGGACAGAACACATTCATTGACTGCTGAATTTTATGGCTGGAGAGGGAGAAAATGCTGTTCATGGAAAAAAAAATCAGGGTCTTAATTTATGGGTGGCACATGCAATGAAAACCTGGCAAGTCTACAGGGGCATACTTGCCATGTAACTGATGTTCAGAGCTGGCATATTTATAGCATGTGAAGACAGAAGCAGGGAGAGTAACAGGGTCTACTGGATTTGCAAGCCAGCATGGGATGTCCATGCAATATTGGTGAGCAGAAGTGGAAGACAGTGAAAACTGATCTTGTTATAGTGAGTTTATTTGGAAGACTTTTTCCCTCTCCACCTTTGTCCAAGCCATTTCACACTGTCCCTCAACCTTGTCTTAATCTCTCATTTCTCCCAGTCCTGGGTCTTTTGCATCCACTCTTTCTTCCTATATAAATAATCAGTCAAACAGATAATCTGCTGTAGCCTAGAAGTGGGAAGATGAGATGTGTAGGAAGCAACCTATTGTCCAGAATATCCTCTGGTCAAGATATGAAAGAGGCTAACAACTGCTGAAACATACTTTGCTGCATTTGCTGCTGCTGCATTTAGATGCTTCTTCTTATGTGCATTTTCCTGGCTAGTCTCTAGCTTCCAAAGAACTTCCTGTATGGTTTCAAGCTGTGGGGATATATACTGTCTCCTTCCATGGGATGGCTCTGCAGAAGTCAAAGCATGTCCAATCATTCTCCAAACAGTGTGGTGGGAGCAGGCTTTCTGAAGCATAAGTCAATTGTGGCAAAGTAGAATGACTCAGCCATAGTTTTAACCACTAAGGATCATGTAGCAACATTTTTTCAGACAAGAAAAATGCTAGAGAGTAAATCAGATGAGTTTTTAAACCACATAGCAGAATGAAAGTGGTGGTTATGATACAAGCTGTTTTATCACCCTAGCAATTTTCCAGTGGTCTCAACTATAATTTTAGTAAATCCAGCTGTGGTCTTTAGTAAAAAAAGAGGTTTGAGGTTGGTTTGGGGTTTTTGGTCTGGCTTTTTTAGTTTTTGTTTTCTTTAATTGACTGAGTTTTCACATACTGTAAAAGGTCAGGGATGAATGGGAAAGGTTGATTCATTTCTCTGAGCTCTACCTGCCTCTTTAAAAGCTATATTTTGTTGCTACTTTGGCCTGAAGTTGGCAATTTATCTGTAACAATCTGTATCTTGTGGTCTAAATCAGCCTTATTTCAACATTCAGAGGCAGGCTTGGCATCTTTGAACTACGGACATAAAAAGTAGCAAGGTTGTTCTTTTATAATCCCAGAGCATACTTTTTACAAGTCTTCTCTCTAATTGTGGTGAATGTGATGGCCACCCTTCCTTCAAAGTACTCTTACAGGGAGCACATCTTTTTATTTCTGGCTGGGAAATGACAGGGGTGGCCTGGCAGGGAGCAACATTGCTGGAATTCACCCATCTCCTCCAGCGGTGGCACCCAGATGTTTGTAAGATCATTTCTGAAGCCATGATAGTCTAAGATCTGTGGGCAGAGTTAATAATTTTTATTAGAGTGATATTCTTGGAAAAAGACAGGCTTTCAGACATTCAGCCTGTCTTCATGTCTGAAATTGTGTTCTGCACAGCCTGCCATGGGCTGATGGGCTGAGTGCCTGCAAGCTACTCTGCTTTTTTTCCAGCTTTTATTCTGTTCTTTTAATCAAGGCTATTACCTCTTCCTACAAATGCTGATTCAACTATCAGATAATGTTGAACCTTCAGCAGGTGGCACAGGCTAAACTAGTCTGGATTACTTCTTCACAAACCAGAGTTAGCCCATACTAAAATGGGTGTGAGTGTGTGTTTCTGTGCACCTGAGTAACTTCAGGATTTATTTCTCAGTGTATGCTCTGCCTATGACAATGAGCCTGCAGGGTGACAGAAATTGAAATTCAAAGAATGAGGTCATTAGGCAATATGAACCTAGAGAGGTGTGCTAACACAATCCGTAGCTGACTGCATACTTTTGCACATTTCCCCCCTTACCCCCTTCCTTGACACTGGTCATTGTTTTACAGCAGGTTCCTTCATCAGTTCCTTGTGCAATCATACTGCAGCTGAACAATTATGAAGAGTGTTACAGGAGTAATGACTTGAGCATACTTCTCTTAAAGCCTCTAACAGTTTAATCAACACCTACTAGAAATAACAATATGTATATTGCCACGACTTAACTTCTGCATATGAATATATAAATGCCAAAACCAGCATATACTTGACAAGTGCAGATGGTATAATTTTTATTACCTGTTTTTACTCTGAATATTTTTCCCATATGATTTTTTTCTGAACAACAAAATATAATTAAATTGACTTATATTGCTAATGTCTCTAATTTGGCTCTGCGGAAGCCCCATAGTGGCACTTACCAGGTGTTTCTGCTCATGGTCAGCCACTCCTCACTCTGGTATATAACCCTTAGGAGGTGAGAAGGAAGTTTCCTGGAAGGTATTAGTTTCCTGGGTTCTTGTTTGTGCCTGTTAAAAGGCCTCTCACTAATTATCAAATGAGTCATGCAATCCTGTTGAATTACAGTATATGCACCTGCAAAATGTTCTGCCAGATAAAACAGATTCTCTCAAGAATAACTGAATGTGTCAATGTCAAAGTTGGCTTTGTCTGTGATGGGATGAGAAGCTTTGTTATGTGCAACATTTAAGTGCATCCACAGCTTCTCACTAAATTAACCACACCCAGGTGTGATAAAAGTGCCAATCTCAACACCTGGGTTTCCCTTGAAAACTTCGGACTAGTCTTGTTAAGGGCAATGAGGCTCAGCCTTGTTGATGTGGGAGTTGCTCAGCTGTTCTGGGAGTGTTGCCTTTGCCCAGCTATGTGTGCAGAAGCTGTGAGAGTGCATGAGGCTGCTTTTGGCTTGGTGTAAAAGTGCAGCCAGCATGGGTGACTTGGAGGTGAGGAGGTCTGTGAAAGGAGCCTGGGAAAAGGTTGCAGTATAACTTACAAGAGTGATATTACAGAGGTGCTTCTCCCTAATGTGGTAAGTTTTAAATCTCCTGCTGCATTGCTGAGATGGGTTTCCTTTCCCTTTTAGGGTGGGTAGCACCCTATACGTGGACTGAGAACCAAGTCATTCTTGCCAAAGCAAGGGAGACTTGCTAGAGTACCTGCAAAACTGAGAGTGAAGGTAAGTCAGATCCTTTAAAGTGGCTCACTTCAGGCAGTCAAGTTTCCTATCTAAAAAAACAGTATTATTTAACAATGTCACTGGAGGCCATATGTGATCACCCACTTGATATCTTCCTCAGAATATCAGTGATATCTGAAGTCTCATAGGGAAAGAGTTTTTATTTACTATTGTCTGTGCCTCTCAGAAGGACCTCTCAGAAGGGCAGCACATCTTTATTTTTCTTGCACCTTTCTGGTTGCTTCTGGTTTATTTTGGTTTAGACCCTTCTATACTCGGTTTAGAATGCAAATGACTCTGAAGCCATATGTTTTCAGTTAAGGTGTGGCCATTTAATAATATATATCATAAATGTAACAGAAAATTCAGGAAATTCCTGTGCTTGAAAGAAAGAGAGGGAGAGGTAAGAAACAAAATTATGGTGAAAACCAAACTTATTCTATGGAACATTCTTATAGTCTTTCAAAAATAAAAGCACCTCTAAAATCTTTAATTTATGTGTTATTAACAGAAATAAGCTCTGAAAAGTAAGGTCTCTAACTGTACCAGGCTCACTAGAAATGAACTTGGGGGCAGCATGCCAACCTTTCAGGGATTTGTACTAGAGAGATCCTTCAGCCTGCTGTCTCGGTGGAGATAGGGGATGGAGATCCATGCAGCAGCAAAGACAGAAAGGGTTATCAATGTCTTAAAAACCACAGCAGTGCCTGAAAATGGTCAGGTGAGAATTAGGGCTTCTTCCCCCAGAAAGGTGGCACGATCAGTAGCCCAGCTGAAGTGCATCTATGCCAATGCCCGAAGCATAAGTACAATCAGGATGAGCTGGAAGCCATTGTGCAGCAGGAAAACTGTGATATAGTCACCATCATTGAAACATGGTGGGATGACTCGCACAGTGGGAGTGCTGCAACGGATGGCTATAAACTCTTCAGAAGGGGATAGGCAAGGAAGGAGAGGTGGTGGGGTATCCCTGTGTATTAGGAAGTGTTTTGGCTATCTGGAGCTCAACGACAGCAACAACAAGGTGGAATGTTTATGGGTAAGGATCAGGGGGAAAGGCTAACAAGGCGGATATCGTGGTGGGGGTCTGTCACAGACCACCCAACCAGGATGAAGAGGTAGAGGAAATATTCTACAAGCAGCTGAGAGAAGTCTGATGATCGCTAGCCCTTGTTCTCATGGGGGACTTCAACTTAGCAGATGTCTGCTGGGAATACAGTACAGCAGAGGGGAAACAGTCTAGGAGGTTCCTGGAGCGTGTGGAAGATAACTTCCTGACACAGCCGGTGAGTGAGACAACGAGGGTAGGTGCCCCGCTGGACCTGTTGTTCATGAGCAAAGAAGGACTGGTGGGTGATGCGGTGGTCAGAGGATGCCTTGGGTACAGCGATGATGAAATGATAGAGCTTTTGATTCCTGGGGAAGCAAGGAAGGGGGTCAGCAGAACTGCTGCCTTGGACTGCTGGAGGGCAGGCTTTGGCGTGTTTCAGAGCCTGGTTGACAGAGTCCCTTGGGAGGCAGTCCTGAAGGGAAAAGGGGTCCAGGAAGGCTGGACATTCTTCAAGAAGAAAATCTAAGAGGCGCAGGAGCAGGCCCTCCCCGTGTGCTGAAAGACAAGCTAGCAGGGAAGACCACCAGCCTGGCTGAACAGAGAGCTTTGGCTGGAGCTCAGGATAAAAAAAGAGAGAATTTACAACCTTTGGAAGAAGGGGCAGGCAACTCGGGAGGATTATAAGGGTGTTTTTAGGTTACGCAGGGAGAAAATTAGAAAGGCAAAAGCCCAGTGTGCTGGTTTAAAAGTAAACCGGCAGGAGAAATGAACCCAACTCAAAAGAGTTTAGAAGTCAGAACTACAATTT
>JAVJGI010010225.1:0-52039 GCA_035590275.1 Ibycter americanus
GCCGTCTCTTCTCCAGGCTGAACAACCCCAACTCTCAGCCTTTCTGCATGGGAGACGTGCTCCAGCCCTCTGAACATTTCTGTGGCCTCCTCTGGACCCACTCCAACAGGTTCATGTCTTTCCCATGCTAAGGACCCTAGAGCTGGACACAGCACTGCCGGTGGGGTCTCACCAGATCCAAGCAGAAGGGCAAAACGCTGTCCCTTGACCCACTGGCGATGCTGGTGGTGATGCAGCCCAGGATACGGTTGGCTTTCTGGGCTCCAAACGCACATTGCCGGCTCATGTCCAGCTTTGCATCCACCAGTACCCCCAAGTCCATCTCGGCAGGGCTGCTCTCAGTCCCTTCATCCCCCAGCCTGTACTGGTACCAGGGCTTGCCCCAGCCCAGGTGCAGGACCCTGCATTCGTTCAACCTCATGAGGTTCACACAGGGTCACTCCTCGAGCTTGTCCTGGATAGGGGTGACACTGTGACTGCATATAGAAGCCTGTGAAAAAGAAGCTAATGTCCAAAGGTACTTCAAAGATATTTTAAGTTCAGTCAAGGAGAGTAATGCCTTTCTGTATTTCCTCCATATATAACAAAAACATCAAAGTATCAGCACAAGGGATATGCCCCAGCTGTAGAGATTCACAACACCATACAGGCACCAAGATACTACAGCAGTACGAGTGCCCTCTCCGCATACACTATATACACCACACATCATCGCCACCAGCTGTTTTTTCTAGCTGTTCACCATCACTGGATACTAACTAGTTTAAGGGCACAGAAAATACCTACTACAGGCTAAAAGGGGGAGAGAAGGCATCGCATCACATCAAATGAATACAAGGGAATATAAGTTGGGAAGGAAAGAGACAAAAAGAGACAACATATGGGGTATCTAGAGCTAACGCTGCCTTAGAGTGATGCTGCTTATTCCTCTGTATATCCGTCTCGGAGCATGGGTGGGACGTGAGGGCACAGGCAGGTGGCCACGGTGCTGAGTCCCATCCAGCGTGTGCTCCTACCGTGGGGCTCACACCCACCTTGGCCAGAGAACAGGCTCCCGGCCATACCTGGCAATGAGGCAGGGAAACATGAACAGGGAAAGTCAGAGCGAAGGCGAGGAACTGTCGTCATGATCTCCATCCATAGGCCTGGGTTTCTCTTAACCTGAAGGGCCTCAACTGAAAGGCTTTTCTGTCCCCAGCCTCCGATCTGCGGTCAACTTTACGTTTTGTTTGTTCATTTTTAAACAGGGCAAGGATACAAACCAGAGACGGAGCTTTGCCAGCTTAACAGTTTTGCAAATGTTGCTCCATGGGGGCTCTCTTGCTTTACTGTGGTGCAACTGGAACAAATTCCAGTCCCTTGAGGAAGAACTTCAATTTCAAGGGTTTACTTTTTGTTTTCACTGGACTGGTGAAGGTCAAAATCTTCCATTTGCCCTGGCCGGGGCAGATCCC
This sequence comes from Ibycter americanus, assembly GCA_035590275.1. Taxonomy (NCBI): domain Eukaryota; kingdom Metazoa; phylum Chordata; class Aves; order Falconiformes; family Falconidae; genus Ibycter; species Ibycter americanus. The sequence continues at coordinate 1,455 of JAVJGI010010225.1, forward strand.
CTGCAGCACATGCCCTGCCTCCCCATGCTGCCTCTGCCTGACTGCGGAGAGTCTCCTGCACTGGGAGAACTGTGGGAAGTTTGGTCTCCATGTTCGTACAAACTTTGCCCTCCCTCAGACTGCCAACAAGCGCTCTAGCCAGCTACGTTCACTATTTATTTTGATAGTGAATGTTTATGATGAGTAGAACTATATTCCTAAACTCATTTCACACAGACTAAGAAAAAAAGTCTGCTGAGCACAGCACAGCACAGCACAGGGGTGATGCTGCCGCACAGTATTACGGAAGCACTGGCACATGGTCACAGGGGAAATGGTTTTCCTGAAGTCGTACTGTAGAGCAGTTGCAGAACTGGATGTAGAAGCCAATATTCACAACCGACAGTCCAACCCTGCAGCAACACAAGGCCAAAGTCTCTGCCTGCCCCACTGTCCAGCTCTGGAGACACACAGGCCACTCGAACTGCTCTGACATGGTGCGCCAGAAACCCATCTCCTTGTGAATTAAATATAACCAGGAGACCCCAAAGCGCAGACTGGAAACTAAATCCTGGCATTCCGGCCACACTCAGAAGCACTCCCAACATGGTAACACAGCTCCCAGGTTTAGCCATTTAAAGGACAAAGGACGCTAGCAGGCAGCATCCCCAGAGAAGCATGCTGTCCAGTGGGTACATCACTAACAGCTGGCAATTGAAACAGGATGACAGCTTTGGAGGCTGTGTTTGGAGGGCACTGAGCCCCTCAGCTCCTGCTGCCTTCAAAAACACAAAGGGACACACAGCACTTCACAAACCAGACTAGAAATGTCTAGATAGAAGTTGCAAGGAGTAAAATGCATATTAAGGTAAGCAAGCAATGAATAAGTCAATGTCTAAAATGAATGGCTTGAGATCTTTTTGAAGGTGGATCCCCTTAGAGAAGCCTCACCATACCACTCTGGTAACTTCGTGAGTTCCCGTTCCTTGCATTTATGTTGACTTGTGAGCTCTGTGATTTGCAACCTCAGTTTCTAGCAGCTGCCCTTCCCTTTAGTTGCTGAACTGAGATTGCCATGACTTAAAAATAAAGATGGCTACTTGTTAAATTAGAGGTCAATTAACTCCACCAGTAGATGATGCCACTTGCAATAACTGCTCTCAGTGGGTACCACTCTTCCTGTACGAAGACAGAAGACGAGATGAGGCCTCCATTGGCTGTGGATGCTCTCTTGGGTACATGACATACAGCCCTGCGTATAAAATGTCAAAACAGCCCTGTCGGAGATTCACTGGCTGCTAAAACTGTGAAGATCTCACAGCACCGTGGATTGCTGTTGACAGAACAGCAGCGCCCAACATAACACATGCCTTGTTAGCAAACTGGAAGCCTCTCAGTAGTCTGGGGTGAGGGAATAATAGAGGAAGCCAACGCAACGCAAGCCAGGCCTGTGGAGAGCAGCAAGTGAACGAACCTTGGCGGACAGTCCAAGCAAACCCTCAGACTAGCTCTTTTTTCCCGTCTTTCAAACTCTCTCTTCTGCAAACATGGGCAGTGTTCAATGAGTGCTTTGCTCTCCATGTAATGCAGCAGCTGAAATCAGCAGCATCTTCACCAGAAATGCCCACGACTGGCACAAGGGGCCTGCACAAAGCGCTGGGAAAGCCCCACTGCCGCTTTTCAGACAAGCTAGACCTAAGGCGATGTGCCGACCACCCCACCCTGCCCGTGGCTCTCCCCTACACAAGCAGCTGTGCCCTTGCTTTTGGCACTCCTTCTGGCACCCCAGCCAGTGGTGGGACACCGCAGGCACAGCAAGCCCGGCCAGGGGGCAGGCACGCAGGTGGGCTTTGGGGCAGGGGGAGGCCCTGTAGCGCTACAGTTCCTGGCTATGGCTTTTCTGTCCCTGCCTTCCAGTGCCCCCATAAACCACTTTCATGCTCCAGCAGAGCGCTATGACATCTCAGCATGGCGAATGCTGGGTCATCCCAGGGAGCCAGTATTGCTTTGGCAGGGCTGTGAGACAAAAGAAACATCAGTCTTAGAAACACTTCTTTACTTGCTGCTGCTGAAGAAACAAAACCTTTATGTGTAGTAACTTTGCTTTAAATAATAACATTTGTGGATCCTGTTCTTAACCTTTTGCATCTGGCTTTCAAAATCTGCCCTGTTTTTTTTCCACGTGAATGACTACAGAGCTTATTTTTGTTTTGGCGCTGGTGTGCAACGCTGCCAGAGAAGCGCACTCAAGCTGGCGAGCCACCCAAATTATTGTTGGGTGGTTCAGTCCCTCTCTATTTCAAGAAGCCTCTGGGTATAATGACAGGAAGCTTGCAGGCAATTTTAAGCCAAACCTCAGAGAGGCTGGCATTCAGTCTGTGTTAAACACTCCTTATTAAAAGCTGTCCAGTCCGGATTCTGGGTGGAACTTTGATATCTGCATGGAGTAAAGAATAAGGGGCACGTCTGCAAAATCAATTGTGCAGTTTTTATATTTACTGCACGTTTACCACATATGTCATTTATTACACAGTGGAAAACCGTTAAATGCACAGTAGTTGTGCCAAGTGGCATTATGCTTTTAACAGCTTTATTCGTTTAACAGCTCCAGTTCTCATTATATTTTGCCATGTGGTACATGAGATTTTTATGCATTTAACAGTTTAAGAGGGTTCCGTGGTATTTTCCTTTTATGTATTTCTTACTGTGCCTGGGATTTTGTCAGAGGGTAGAGGGGTCGGGGACTGTAACCCCTGTACCCTGACAAGAGAAAGCAAAAGGCAAAGAAAATTAGTGATTAAATGAGGAAAGGAAGAGGAACCGGAGCACCACGCACCAAGGCACAAATACCTGTAAACAAGGACAAGGCTCTCCCATGTGCTCCAACAGCCTTTGATGCTTTGTTCGTATGCCTTTCAACCTCATATTTTACATCTGTTTTAATGACTACAATGTTGTTTCCCTGCACAGAGGACAGGGAAGTATGTATTTTGCAGAGCGCATGCATCTAGATACTTCTATCCCACTCCCTCATTGTCACAGACACATTTGCGCATTTTTGCGTGCATATTGATGCCCTCTCCCAGCACAACGGAGTAATTTCATCCAGGATCAGAGGCAGCCCTTTTCACTGAGTAAACAATTCCTTCCAATGGTCCACAGTCCACTTGCTGCCCTTCTTACAAAAAATTCCGTCTGTCCTCCTTTCCACAAAATCCCTTCTGGTGCATTATATTTTTTTAAAGAGTTGGATGAAATTTTTAAATTAATGGATTCTCTTCAAGAAATTCACCCTGACCTGGGTTTGCCCGCATCTATTTTTTACACTCAAGGTAGAAATTAATCCAGAACTCACTACAGTGCCCTTTCATGCCTTTTTGTAAAAACGACTCGATCTGATGTGAATTATTCACATGGCAATACTGTACACAGCACATACAACACACCAAAAAAAAGGAAACACCTGCCTAATACGTGGTTTCTCACTGCCTTCCCTCAGTTAATCACTTAAGAAAACAATTTCTTTACCTGCCAAATGAGAAGGATACCATCATTTTGAAAGGTCCTTGTCCTGCTAACAGAGGCATAAGTTATATACCACAAGTGGGACAAGACATGTGTGTTTGTACCAAAGGGGAGAAAAAGCTTGGCTGTGAGCTGATCCTTTCCTCAGCCTATTTTAAAAGGGAAAAGGAAACCACTTAAGCAGGCAAAAGCCAAAAACATGACAGGTTCCCCAGAGATGAAGATTATTATTATTGTAGGAACAGATGTATTTTTATTGGTGGGAGGAGGAGATGGGTCTAGCTCCAGCCCCAGAGTTTGCTTTAAAAACAGAACCCTGAGAAGCCCCGCAACAACGAAATCCCCTCTACCACTCACCTGACTCTTATTGGCAGCCACTTTGGCAAACAGAGCTTGAGATACCTTGGCCCTTTTCATCTCCTGTTGGATCTCGTCATAAATGGCAGCTGTGATGTTGACGTTGGCGCCGTCCGCCTTAATGGGGAGGTCTGTTGTTGGTGTCGAGGTTTTGGCCTACCAAGAGACCATGAAAATAATAATTAAAAAAGTGCTGCTTTCAGCCCAGCCATCTGTGCAGAAATTATCAAAGGATTTCAGTCAGCTGATGCCAAACTGCATTAGCTACAGAGGGACACTTCCTGTCCATTATTCTAATCAGGTTAATTGTGATTGGAAATAATTGCAGTGCATTCCTATAGGACATGCAAGGCCCTGTCAACTCTCCCCCTCTCCCTCTCCCAGCATGTTTATTGAGCAGCTCAACAACAGGATAGGTAGCCGGGGCACTCGGCTGCAAGCAGGTGCTGGAGGTGGCTTTGCCAGCTAGCTACTGCAGCACCGGCACCAGCCTCTGCCTTCTCCCCCCTCTCTAAAAGTGGCCTACACCTTGGAGGAAGAGCCAATTCTCCCAGAAAAAATGAGTAAATGGGTAGAGGTCTCTAAATAATAAATTATTACTCAATTTAATGCACTCCCTCAAGTCTCCCTCATCCTTTATTAAAACTATATGTATGTCATTTGAGTATGTATGGTTTCCCAGCCTTATCATCATTATGCTAGCCACAGTCACCTAATTTCACCTAGGAAATCAGTGGAAATGAAAAAAAAAAAAAAATAAAAAAATCACTTCATAAAGCTGGGCTTTGGCATGCCTTTGATCTGCTGCCCTCATTCTCCTAAACTCATATTGAGATTTTGTGTATTCCGCTGCACTCCTTTTAATTGAATGATTTCCCATCAGCTTCTGTGACAAACGAAGGACAATAACGGATGCTGCCAGTACTTCCCCCGGGCTGGCTACCCCAACAAGGCTTCTATGAGTAGAGTTCAGCAGGCTGCTACACAACTTTTATTTTAAAGCCCCTTGGCCACGGCAGTCCCCGAAACGCCTTGGCAGGCAAAAGAGCGAGGGCAGTGTGATGCTCGCCAAGTGCTCCCGGCACCCGTTGCCCCTCAGAGAGACAGATCTCATCTGCTTTCCTGAGCTCAAAGAGGAGAGACACCAGGGCTGATCACTGTACCCCATACACCTTTTAAGGGAAACATGTAGGTTACTGATATAAAATCTCTGTTTTCTCTTGAGATGTAAAGGTCTTAGGAAACAAAGCAACCCAGGTGGCAGAGCTCACGCTTCCTGAGACCCTGACCTCCTGCAAACCCCAGTGACATTCAGGTATTGGGCCCAATTACAAACCTTCTCAGCTGGCTCCTGTTTTTTGTGCCAGAGTTGAAGCCTGCTAGAGTACACCTAATGTTAACTTTTAACTAGGCAGACATGCCCAAATGCCTATTTGTTAATGAGAAGGTTAACTAGGCAAAACCAAGCCTTCTGAACTCCTCCTTCCATTCTGCTGTCCTCCAAATCTTCCTCTCCCTAATATCTTTTTTGTACCAAAGGCCACATTAATAACGGAGCCAAAATCCAATCAAGACAACAATCTAGACTAATCACTCTTCCTTCTGCTTCCAGATAAAGCTTTAACCAACCTGCACCGTCTCTCTTGCCCAGCCCTGCAGCTCACCAGGCACTGCTCTGGGCTCGTTCCCTGCCTGTCGTGGGCAGGACCCATGCAGAAAGGGACCAAGGTTTTGCTGCGCCTGCTCAGGCCAGCCCCCGTGTCCAGGTAGCCCCCCGGGCCAAGCCCACCACCACCCGCACGCCAGGACCGCATGCGGGGTACGGCCCGGCGGATGGACCAACCACCATGCTCTGAAATCCAATGTTCACAGACTGGTGAGAGTTAGACTGTGGGAAACGTCAGAAAACAAAGAGATGATGAGAAGGAAGAGGACTGTCCAAGTCTGTCAGGACTCATTTAATGGAGCTTAATTTTACCAAAGACCCTGCAGTGCTTTGACGGGTATTAAAAAAAGCCTTCCCAGTTGCTGGAGCCTTTGGTTAGCACAACAGCTGAGGTCACCACGGCCTCAAAGGCCATTATGGAGGCCCAAGATTCTGAGAAGAACAAACTTAGCGCGTAAAAGAAAGATTTAAAATATAACTCCACCCTGCATGGGTCTCCTACACTGCTAGCTCCACAGCCACACATCAGAAAAGAGCCTGCCCTATGTGCCCTGAAACCTGCACCTTTTCATGTGGAATCACTGAAATAGGAAGGGCAAGTACCAAACCAAAACATCACAGTCTCGAAAATAAAGTATTTTACGTTAAGAGGCCTAGATTCAAAACTGGTCTTGATATTAAGGAGTTTGCTATTATTGAAAAGTCTTGCTGCAAACACCGGGGCAAAAAAGAGAAAGAAATGTGCCAGAGCAGCGAAACCCAGCTGCTACTGCTGGCCTTCCACTCGCACGCGACACCCCCTCGCAGCTCAGAGCCCCTTCCCACAGCACCCACGCCTGTGTGCCAGATCAAGCTGCTGCTCCCACCTCAGGGAGGTCCTGAGCAGGGCACGCTGCGAGGGGGGCTTGCAGCTGGCTCAGAGCTGGGGAGAGCTGAGCCGGGTTACTTGGTGTGCCCTTACAGCTGCCAGCACGCCTGCCTCAGCCCTAGCCCTTCCACAGCTATCGGCCAGTGCCCTCCTCCTACCCTGCCCACTCCAGCATCCTTGCAGAAGTACTGCTGCAGGAGATTGGTATCTATGGAAACCACATTTCCAAATGCCATTCCATCACCTTCTCCGGCACCCTAACAGAATTCCTGAAAGGATGGTACAGCTCCTACTGCTGCTGCCCCAAAGCACCCCACTCCGGGGTAGGTAACATACCTGCCCAGGGAGGTGATGCTGCCGGGAATCGCTGTGCTGCATGCGAGGGCAGCATTTGTCTCGTCAGAACTAATACTGGGCATATGGGGAAGCGCGGTAGCTGTGCTGCCTGCCCGGGAGCTGGGAAGCAGCCTCATTTGCAGAGGTGTCCAAGTTGTCAAAACAGCACCTGTGCTGACTGGTGCTGGCCCTCTGAGGGCTGGGGAAATGTTATCCAGCGGGCACAAGGCGAGCACTGGGTATACAAACCTTTGTTGCGTTGCTCTGGCTGATTAAAAACCTTGCAATATTCTACTGGATTCTTCAAGCTGAAATAAGGCAAGAATGGGCTGCTTTATACTTCTAGAGTATGGTTTTCTAGTAATGCTTACCTCTTAAAAAGGCAGGCAAAATTTCCATTATATTAGACGATGTTCTAGCTATGACTATGGCTAGATCATGGGAAAATGTCATACTGCAAGAGAGGAATGAGATGGGGCAACAGACCCGATTTTTATTCTCACCAAATTGCATCTAAACTCTCCATTTCGTTCTACTATTTGATTCTAGTTGCAAAATATATTGCAATAAATATAAGTAGGAGCAAGCTAATTCTTTCATGAATAAATACAAATGCAAAAAGTGGATACACTACTTAAACATTAAAATAGTTCCCTCTATAATTTTGATTTCTTTGAAAGGTAACTAAAAAGGGTAAGAGGTATACAATGAGTTTCCCATGTAATAAAAATTCAGTGTCAAATTTGTGTTGGCAGGATATGCTTGCTTTCAGTGAAAACGGTTCTTTACATTGTGTCTTGTGGTGAAGTGCACCCAAACACCTGGGTTAAACTGAACAAGATCAACCGTTTTTAAACATCAACACACCTTCCTTAAGGATGATCAGCGTGCATGTAAAACTACGCCTCCCCCACCCCTGATGCTTCCCTATCTTTAGCAGCTGTGGCTACAGAATGCAGTATGAGAAGCACTCAGTAATACCATTCTAAGCACGGCTAACGCAGCCTGAGACTTCGCAGACTACATGACTGTGAAAGCACCAAAGCAGAAGTGTTACACGGGCTCACTTACCAAGGACCAAGAGAAGTGTTAGAACTGACCTGTCATGTCTGCACAGTTAGAAATTTCAAACTCAAGTTAGGCAAATGTCATGACAGGAGTTAATCATCACCTCTGTGCAAGCACCCTCGCTTTTTGAGAGTGTATGTCTGGGACCGCAGGCCGTCTGGTAGAAGGGGGGGATGACTACTGCAGCATCGTGTGTGGATGCTCTTTCTTAGCGCAAAGGAACAACCTACCCAGGGAAGTGGGCGGCAACAGCACGTTAATAAACACGTGCAGTGAAGTCAATGAGATGACAGCTGGTTTGGAGCTGTAAAAGCATCATCTTCCTTCCCAGCACCCTGCCCATCGCTGCTTTCTGTACCTCAAATAATTACTCATGTAAAGCTCTAACTCAAGGACTGAGATTTCCTATGCAAAGTACAGAGCGCACTGATTTCTAGCAATGCCTGTCTAATTCACTGTCGACCTCTGTTCACTACACACTTTTTACTGCAACATATATGAACCTCTCCACAAGCCCAGAAATTTCCTCTGCATTCTGCAGAATGTAACGTACACAGATCAAAGGTTACGTGCACTGTCTTTCTGTAATATATTCTGTAACAGCCATTTAGTGGACATATATCAACAGCCTGTAAGTAATGCCCACACACACTCTTTCAGGCGTTACACTTTTGTTTGCATTTATGGAACTGATTAAAGCTAGAATCATCATCACATTGTCTTGCTGAAATCCACTAAACGTCTCTTAGCAGCTGCTCCAAATACTTACAAAAGGATTTCCAGAATCCATCTGTGCGAGAGCAGCAACAGAGAGGGGAAAGGTGGAGAGGAACCCCTTCCCTGGACTAATCTACACAACAAACAGGTAACAAGGGATCACAGCTTACCTGGGGGGTTCTGGAGGAGCTTGGGCTGCTGGCAGCTGAAGACACCATGCTCACGTTGGGGTTCATACTTCTCTCTCTCTCGTCCTGATAGATACGATCCCGCTCCGAGTCAGGCAAGTTGAGGAAATTCTGCATTGCCCTTAAGTTTACCAGGAGGGACTGGGAAGCTGTCCTAGGGTCTTCTTCTTTACGCAGGATCTCTGACAACAAGCCCTGGTGCAAAAAATTTAAAAAAAAAAAAAAAAAAAAAAAAAAAAAAAAAAAGCCCAGTCATGTGTTGGTTTGTGTTTGTTGGATTTTTTTTTAATTCGTGTTAGTGTAACCAGCTGGGTTGCAATACTGAGAACCTACATCAGAATCTCATGGGTTGTCCCAGAGGGGATATTTTGTAGGGAAGTGTTTGTCTTCTGGGGGCTGGGGTTTTTATTTTGGGACTGTCCTATTCTGGCACTGTAATAAGCTTCTGAGTATGGAGATGCTGGGTAGGAAGGTAGGTACACTGGGTAGAAGAAATTGCAGTTACCACCAGGTGCTTGCTGCAAATATTTTAGGAGCTGTTACATATCTCTCTCTCTCTTTTTACTTGAAGCTGGGAACACTTGGCAATCCTCTTCATCTTTGACAAATCTGCCAAGGTTGGTAAATTTAGTTTCGACATTTAAACAGTGCAGGAGGTTTATAAAGAAAAACGTTTCGTTGGTTTTTGATGTTACAGTCCGTTCATTTTGGTTAGGTCAGTCATTTCTGAGAGGAGACAAATGGAGCAATAATAAACCCTTGGAATCTAGCTTTAGGAATTTAACCCATTTTTTCACACCTCCTTTCGAAATATCACAGGCTTCACATTGCAACCATGAATGAAGACCATATTAATCTAGTTTTTACAAAAGCCACTATTCCAAGAGATAACGAGCACTGCACTTCCAAAAAAACAGGAAAAGAAAAAAAAATAATTGGAGAGATGAAAATGTCATTAGAAGAGGCTTAAATCTAATGATGGGATTAAATTTATGCATAACTATGCACTCAAGAGTTCCACAGGTTATCTAGAAGTTAAAGGCACAACACACAAGCCTGGATCAGGGCCTACAGAAGCTACTGGGACACAGGGTGTGGCTCCAGAGCCCCCACCCCCCCATCCGACACTTCACAAAGGTGCATTTCGCTCCAAAAGGCAGTACCAGCCACTTCCTGAACTACAGATGTTTAAACGCACTGGTCTCCAAAGAAGCACAGAGGGATCATCTCTGCCCATTGAGACTACTTATATCGTAGGAAATGGTGGTCAGAGGCTTGTTATTTCGGAAGGCTATTCCGCCAACACGTTTCCCTGAGCAGTCCAATACCCTTCTTCCCACCTGCCACAGCCCGGGGCTCTCTGCACCACGGCTGCCAGGAACACTGGCCACAGCAGCCCTGCAAAATCCCAGTCGGAGCTCGGAGGGCTCCCCTCGACCTGCTGCTGCAAGGAGCAACGCCCAGCAGCCGCGTGCAAAGGGAGATGGCAGCACCCAGGCGCGACCTGGCCGCCACTGCTGACAGGAGCGTTTTGCAGTTACTTTACAGCCATGAGCGAGGCAAGCTGCCTCAGGATGTTCAGTCTTAGTTTATCTTCTTCCGTATCAAGAGTCTCCTCCAAAAAGCCTTGCTAATACACTGCCCCTACAGTGGGCCAATTAACCCAATGCCAACGTTTTCAGTATATATTGATCTTACTTAGCAGGCTTCCCGACAAAACCAGCCAGACCAGCCAACAGTGTATCTGTATCTACATTTATCTGCTATCTGCTACAAAACACCTACATTAAAACACACAGATGAAAGCTCTGCTTCAGCAGTGTTCACACCAGAAGTGCTCAAAACAAGCTCCACACAACCTGAAGGTAGGCTGCACACACCGCTCCATCTCTTCAGCTCCTCATCTACATCACCAAGCTAAGAGAGTCCAAATTACATTTTCCTGCAATTATCAGAGTAGCTATCGGGAGGACTAGAGCTGGGAATGAAGCCGTGGTGAGACCCTCCACAGTCAGAAACGGGATCGGAGAGAGAAGCCGGCTGGAGAAAAAGCTCTATGCTGGGGACAAGTCTGAAGCAGGTGCAGTGCTGGGCTGGCCCTGGGCTGGCCGCGGGCATTCTGCGACCTCAACGCAACTGCGGGCTCATACTTGGCTGGTTCCTCAGGGCTTACCACCCTCAGAGATGCTAGAGACATTCTGAAAAGCTTTCCAAAGTTTGTCAGGCTCACAGGCTGGACAAAAGACAATACAGAACCCTGAAACCATGACTTGAGCAATTCCAAGATTGATACAGCAAGTCCCTATTATAATTTTCCCTTGAAGTCAGTGTAAAATTCTCCAAATGCAGTAAATAAATACTGGTTCCACAGCTTCTTCAAATTCTTAATTTCCTGGGTCTTTTAAAGGATACATAACTTTTTACTAAAAGAAAAGATCAACTTCAAAAATTGATGAGTTTGGGTTGAAAGGAAGGTATCTGAAAGCTACTGGAGCTGACTTTAAGACAGCTTTTTCTCCCTCCCATCTTAACCTGGCTAAATTTATGGTCCAATTTCAAAAATGGAGAGCAGAAACACATGTGAAAGCATGCCAGCAATTACTTTCCAGTGCAGCCATTGACTCCCTATGTAAATCAGAGGCTCACGGGCACAAGCGGCTCGGTTGTGGCACTAATAGGTATCTCACTGTGTGAGGTACCAGCTCGTGTGCTTGGAGGCTCTGATCCATCACCAGAAAGAGCTGATCATGGGGCAGAGCCAGTGGTTTTGAACCCAGCCTGCACCTCTTGTTTCTAGGAAGATCTCACCTCCACTACAGGGACACAGCAGTATTTTGCATCGCTGCTGAGCCACGGGGCCACGCTGCCGCTGGGAGCCTCAGCTCCTCATGCAGGCGCCTCCCTGTGACCCGCTCCCCGTGCCCTGCTCCCCACGCCCCCTCCAAACCCCCTCCAAGCCTGCAGGCAGAAAACCTGGTTGCAGAGAGGGTTTTTCTGCGGCTCCTCCAGGAGCCGTGGCAGCTTAGGCACCACACAAACAGCAGGACAGATAATAAGAAAACTGACTCAAGAGGGAAAAACCTCATGTCCTCCTGCAACTGAAAATAAACAACACTGGTAAACAACAGTGGCTAAAGAGCGGAGTGATCGGGTAGGACAATGAAGTATATTGACAGCAATAACGTTTACAATAATGTAATTCTGAGCCACTGAAGTATATGCAAACTAACCAGTGAGCAACATTATAAAAAATAAAGTGATATTAAATAATCTGTTCAGCCTCTTTGTCACCTGCAACAAATTAGGCTTTCAATATGCAAAACATCTTCCTTCCAGAAAAACAAATGATCATGATTTCATTTAATTGTAATTTAATGAGGCATAATGTACTTTTTAAAGTGATATACACCAGGTGTGTGGTGAGGAAACTGGCCCAGCCAGACAAACCCTACTGTTTCTATTTTTGAGAAAACCCTAAAGCCAGCCAGGGACTGTTTTCATTTCTGCAAATTATGTTTCTGCTGGAGGGGGTGAGAGAGGGAAATCCAAAGCATTTGTACATTTGTTTTAAAATTCCATTGGCTAAATTAGCTCATTCCGACTTACTTACATCTCACATATTAAAAAAAAAATAAATTAGAAAATTGGCAGTTTGCAGAGTAACCAACTCTGCAAACCTAAAAGAAGATCTTCAGGGACTAGAAAGTCTCAAACTGATTTTGAATAGCCAACCAGATCTTCTGTACCAAACACAGCTCTCAGGATAAGTTTTAGGACACGAAGCTTGATAACATCTTTGCTTTTCCACTCCTGTACATCACTTTTAAAACAGATGCTGAAGAGACAACTGATGAAAAGTTTCATGTTCACACAGGCTGTGCTCGCAAATGAGGCGTGTGCTCACCCCACAGGCACAGTTCGGTTTACCCTTGGAACTTGCATCATTTTTAAAATTATACACTGGACCCATAATTGATTTTAAAAAAATAATACCAGCAGTGGAGAAAGGAGCACATGTCCAATCAAAATAAAAAAGTCATTGGATCTATTTAAGGTAGCAGTAATTTTGACAGTGCTTTTTCAAACTAGCTGCAATGTAGTCCTTCAAGCCAGCAAAGTCATGGTCATGGGGGTTTGCTTTGCACTCATTCTATGAAACCCCGTCCGTGAACTCATTTCTTCTATTTTCATTAACTACAGATTTCCGGGATGAACAGCTTCACAAGACAACGCAGTAGGATGCACAGCGACCCTTACTCAGACCCCTGCACCCAAAGGACCACCTGCCCAGCCTTCAAGGCCAACACAAAGGCTTGACCAAAGCCCGCAGAAGGTGAGCGGAGCCCTTCTGCCTCCTTCCTGAAGGGCTGTGGCCCAGCCCGGAGAGGGTGCCCATGAGATCTCAGGGGGACAGCAGCCTGCACTGCCAGTGACCGAATGCAGCACCCTTTTGCAACCAGACCTTTTCAAAAGCAATCGGATGGGCGTGAGGTGGCCATGCTGGAGCGCAGCCCAGACACCGATACCCTGGCAACAGAGAAGGATGAGGGCCATCAGGCAGCAGGAGACTCGCAAGCAATGGCCAGGACCCCACGTGCATCAGGGCTGATGACTTGGATGGGAGCTGTGCTCCCCCTCATACAGACCTCAGCCATGTGTCGACGCGAGCAGGAACTAAGGTTAAAAAGGTTCAAAACAGGCTTTGGACAATCAAAATGCTGGCCAAGGCAAAAATTTAAGTAAACCCAACTAATGTGCTAAACCTCAGTTATTCTGTTCTGTATAAGGAGATTATATGTATGACAGACTAAAAAAGCACAAACACTTTTTTCATACTTTCGGTTTACTCGTGCCTCTCCATACCTCAGCTATTGCCAAAAGCAACAGAGAAAATGCTGAAATACTAGAAAAATATTGCTCCTGTAATACTTAAAAGTTCCAAGTACTTTCAGCCCTGTACTTGTAAATGAGTCTCAATAGAAAAACTGTTCTGCTTCCCCTGAGGTATAGATGTGACTCTGATCAGGATCAGAAAATGTGGGGATTTATTCAAATTCAACAGCCGAACCTTAACGATCAGTGATGTTAACCTGGACAGTCTCAGCATCCCAGCTCAGCACGCAAGGCCCATTTCCAGCACGGCAGGCAGCACTTGGGGGACCCCTGGTTAGCTTCTCATTCCTGCTGAACTACAATGAAATTGTACCTTCAGCATACGACAACAAACTTGATTTTGCCAGGCTAAAATGACTGTTTATATTTGAAATTGTCTGCTCTTGCAACTGAAAGCTAGAGGAGGCAGGTCAGCCTGGGGAGCTCTGCAGCAGAAGCACTGCAGCAGAAGCCTTCTCATAACCCCGTCAAGGAAATAAAGCATCTCCACCTGCTGTGTTCTTCTCACATCAAGGCAGGCTTTTACCATGACATTTCTTCGCCTCTCTGCATTTACTCCAGGTCCCACCTTCAATATTGTCTTCTGGGCTGAACAAGATACATTCAACAATTCAAAAAGTACTTCTCTTTGCCTCCGAGTATACAGCACACAACAAGAACCTCTAAATGAAGTACCTGTAGCCTTCTTAGGAGTCAAGCTCATTTTCAAACGCTCACTGCTTTGTTTCCAACCCTTGCACCTCTTCCTAATCCCAGCTAGGATATGAATCAGAAGTGCTGGAAGTCTCTTAGAAATGCTTATCCTGGCAACGTGTCCAGTACAATTTTGCTGAGCAAAATTGCTTTAGATAACCAGTGGAAATTTTTGAGTGGTTAGCCGGACCAAGTACCTTCATATCCATCCTGTCATGGTTTCCATCAGGCAAAACTGCATTTGCACCCTGTTCCCTGACCAACTCTTCTGTCTCAATGGGCAAAACGTGCAGTGCCACGTTCGTGTCAGTTCATGAGAACTTCAGAACTCAAAAGGACTTTGACTGGTTTTCCATCAGTATGAACAGGAGACCAGCTGTCTCCCAGTACCCTCCAGTGTAGCTGAATGCATCACACTAGCCCCTCATTTAAAAGAAATCTCCTGATCTCTAGATTCACTGCCTACAGCCAGAGTATGAGCCTCGTTCTTAAACTCATTTAACTAATGCTAAAATACATACATCTCAGGAGAGCGCTACTTAGGCACAAAGCATTTAGAGGCTGATTTGAATAAAACTTATCCAGGGTGCAACAATGACAATTTGATTTTTATTATTAAAAATGAAGTGTTTAAATCCTCAAAGAAAATGCCTTTATTGCATTAGTTTAATAAAGCCTCTTTTTTATTATGGTATCTCTTTTTATGAGGGAAGACAGGATGTGTACGTGGAGCTGAATGTCGATACGTGGGGAAAAGGAGGCAGAGAAAGACCGACCACCTGCAGCTACAAAGTACCACCATTTATATGACATGCATGTCCGACCTTTATACCGAAATATGCCAGAAAATGAGCAAGACGCACAGCTCATGCACACTCTGTATATCCATGCATTTGCTTCCAAGGCTCAGGACTCCTGTGCATCAGCTGGGCAGGCAGCAGCCGCCTCCTACAAGCACACATTCTGAAAGTCTGACTCACATGCTGCTTAAGATCTTCTCATTCAGCCTATTGAATACAATTAAGTTAATTGAAACTGAAATTTTGGGCAGTGCAAAACCCACTGTTGGAACAAATATCCCATGTACCAAAAATCTGCAATTTATTAAATTAAGCGCTTCCCTTACAGACTGCCTTCTTTCCTGTGAGTACAACAGAATGCTGCTTGTGCCGCACTACACACAAGAATAAAACAAGCAGGCAGCATGAAAGGGCTTCATGCAGTAAGAGAGAGTTTTCTATGGGGGGAAAAACCAACAAAAAATCCCCCCCAAAACCAAAACCAGAACCCTTGCTAATTGGAAGTCTGTGCATAATGGGGCAGACACCATAGTGATGAATGCCACATGACACTAGATATCAGGCAGAGAATTAAAGCTGCTCGTCTTCCTCTAACTTAAGTTAAAGGGGAAATTATTTGCAAAAGGAATTCTGTCTGGGACTTGGCTCATGAACAAGCAGAGGTGAAAGAGTGAGTTATTTCAACAAACCATATTTCTAATCTTAAAGCCTCTTAGAGGACCCTTTTCTGATCCCACTTCAGTTTGGGGGAATTTTGCCAAAGCAAGCAGAAATAGACATAAATGAGAGGTCACCACCCACCTCCCTCCTTGCCTGCCTCCAAAGCCTTTCTTTGGAGCTTCCTTACCAAGCCTGCTCCTGCTTTCAGAGCCCCCAGCCCCTCGATAACTGACTGGAGACACCTCTGCATGCCATAGAAGCACGACTGCCCCCTTCCTTGTTGCAGAAGTCTGGACTTGCCACCAGTCGCACCAGAAGCTGGGGTACCATCCAGCATCGATCCTGCTTTTCCCTATGCCTCCACACACTCCTGCAGCCAACGTGCGACTGAATCCCTCGAACAAGGTGGATTAGTTTAGTTTACTTCATCATAAATTTCACTGCACCCAAGGCTGGCAGAGTTTCCTCCTCCCTGTGCCGTTACTTCCTTTATCCGAAGAGGCGCGGTTAGGCACCAGTTAGCTGGGCAGGAGCCGAGCTGGGCAAGCGCTGCCTTCCTATCTGTACGCTGTAAGGCTAATGCTCCCACCCGGAGCTACTCGGGGCAGGAGGGAGGGAGCAGTGCTCTTTGGGAAGAGAGTTACAAGCAGCCAGAACATGCCCGGTGTTTTACCCAGCTCTCTTTGTATCTGGCACCACAACTGTTTCATTCAAAAAGCCTCAGGTTCACGGGTATTTCCAGTTTTTGAGGCTGTTCAGTAAAACAAGCACTGGCCACTCGCCCAAACATTTTACTAGTTTTGGCTATTATGTCAAAACATTGGCAAAAAAAAGAGGCTTAGGAAAAAAAGAAAGAAAGATATAAACAGAAACACTCATTCAGTCTATAGGCTTTGCAGCCTACTGAGCACTCCTGAGGAGCAGAGAGGCCATTCACTGAGCCAGTGATTTAGGTTGGACTGTTACAGCCAGCCTGACCAACCGTACTGATGGCGACTCCATGAGCCTGCGGCAAAGAGGGATGCTGAGCAAGCGGGGAGAGGAAGGAGAGTATGTTCGTTTTCCTTATGCAGAGCAGGATTCAAATGACTTATTCTTCCAGCTAGGATTCTGAAGAGCACAGATCATTTCAGCACCTTCAGATTTGCTAAGAAACTTTCCAGAGAAGGATAAGGAAAATCCAAGAGAGCATTTTCATGCGTTTCCTGTAAAACAGTCCTCTTCTTTTCTGTAACCAATACCACCTGCCCATTTCTCCGTACATTACAACCTGTGATAAGCAAGCTTTGGTTATTACAACCTTCTAGCTGCAACCCGAATGCTGTAATAGGAGACGTTACAGTGCAAGAGGGAGATGGCACAAGGGCTCTGCCCTGAGGATGCCAAAATCCATGCGCATATTCTCCTCCAGAAAGAAGCCCATAGCCTTGGTAACAGCTTTGGCCAGCAGTCCCCTTGTCCCGCCTCCCATTTCACAGCAGCTTGGCATGCCAACCTGAAGGATGCTTGTGCTTTTAGAGGCTACTAGTCACCTGGAAGTTACCCTGATTTAAAGGTGATGTGTGCTTCAGCAAGGTAGGCATTTCTGGAGAACTCCAGCCTGCACTGACAGCCCCTTTGATTTTACTGAACTGTTTGAGACCAATGACGGACAGCTGCTCCCCCTGCACATTAAAGGCTTCTCACTTTCTGCAGCCTGTACCTTGCAGGCACTTCCTTCACTCTGGCCTTTTCAAAGCTTCGACTGCTTTTAAAAATGTGCATAGGGCAATTCCAAGTGCGAGGTGCATCTGCTCTGCCTCTGACAGCTGCGCTTCTCTTGTGGATTTGCAGTATTAATCAGACTTTTTCTTGCTTTTTTCTCAAGATTGAATGGTTTTATACAATCAAAAAGTGCCAAAGTCTTACAGAAATCAAAGCTTTCACTAATGAATGTTTTAATAGCAACTTCAGCTTACAGCTTGGCTGCATGTCAACACGTTTTCTGAAATGCCCTCCATTTTAAAACAAAGATATCAGGTATGATCATGTAACTCTAGAAGTGTTTGATGGGCCTCACGCAGCTCTCTGCCTTCCATTCAAACCCACTCACTCTCTTGCACGTAGTTTTTAACACCCAGACAAGGATGCCCAGTTTTCCATTAGCGAGCTATTAGTTCATAGCAGCAATCCAAACAAAGGGAACAGTATTTCAGTAAACAATACATTCAAATCAAGGAGCCTACAGATTTCTACCTTACCAGTCACAGGCCAGCAGAGTTGCAAAAGGAAGCCAAGGCCAAGGATCTCGGCCATGAAGAACTTGAGCACAAACTGCATCATACCCATCTCAACAGGGCTCCCAGAACTGGGCAGAAGAGCCCCGGCTCCACTCCTTGGGCTATACCACCTTCTTGGCAAGTCTGGATAGTGATGCACTGCAGTCCACAAGAGAGGACCATGCCTGGAGTCAAAAACTGTAGTGCTGCCAGTTTCTGCCAGAGCACGGAAGGCTACACAGAACCTAAGAGGGTATCTTTCCAACATACACCATTCCTATCATTGCTGAGCATGTTGTAAGCAACACCAGCTTAAACAAACATGGTAGTGTGCACCACCGTTTTACATGTTTTGAAGGTTGTGTAGGAATTTCCTACTCATTAAAAACATCTTCAATAACTATGTTGTCTCTGTGGGTCTCAGAACCCCCTTCCACCTGTCATGTTTGCTGAATAAATACATGTTTAGATTCTACAGTCAGGTGAATTAAAATTGTGATGCTGACTCCCTAAAAATGAAATAAAAAGAAGGGGCAGAGGCTGGTCCAAGGCATTTACTAAAAATCAGTCATGCACACTCCAAGGGTTCTTCATAACCAGTTTCAAATAAATCTGAAAATGTTCACTTTGGAACTTTCTGTTTGGAAGAGACTCTCTTTGTGGCTAGCACAGCCTGGGCCAGCTCCTAGCCAATGCCTCACGCAGCTCTGCATGCCCGCAGCAGGTATGGAGCTGCTTGATGTTCAGTGCCCAGCTCTGAGTGGGCCCTTGGTGGGAGCGCTGTGCCCCAGGAAATGCACAGGATTTGGCACAGAGCCTGAAGCGCTTTGTTCTCGTGTGTGCAGACAACACGGCCACAGGTGTAAGCAAATATTGTTGTCTTAAGCTATGTATTTCCAACTTTCAGAGGAAGATCTGGATGTTTCATAAACCATACAACTGCACCTCTCCTTCTGACCCTCCTTTTGCCCTCTTTCTCACACACATACATGCATACATACATGTGCCAGCCATTTGTTCTGATGGATTTAGCCTAGTTTGGATCAAAGCTTCCTCTACTTCATTTAACAGATTTGCTCAGATGGAAGGTCTCAAGGGAGAAATAATGTCAGTAAGAGGGGGTTTTTCAGCACTGAGTATGTAGGTCATTGGACTTTAAATTAGAGAATAGTTTATCTATTAAACAAGCCTCACAGTACATATTTCATGAAGCTATACTTAATTATAGGCTAATGTGCACCACAGAGCTTCTATGGAGATAGCTGAAGCAGTGGCCCATAATGCAGTGATTAATACAATTATTAGCTGGGTGGCATACAGCATGTATTACTTGGTACCATCATGAGGAACAAAAGACCTCCAGTTTCTAAGGCTGGCACTTCCTGTGAAATGCAACAAACCCAAACACTTCCAGAGAGAAATGCATGCCTCTCTGTACCTCCTGAGGAGAGGATCCTTGGAGGCAGCAGGGGGAATGCAGGGAGGTCAGAGTAGACTTGAACTTCTACTTCAAGTGCCTTTTACAGAGTTTGCTTCTCCACTACGGGTGTGTGGGAACATCACACATCTGCTGCTGCGCAGTGCAAGGCTGACTGTCTGAGCACATCTTCTTAATCCCTCGAACAGTCTTCAATGTGAGGAGAGCTTGATTTGAGATGAGGACAGGGAAGCATGAATATGTACCTACACTCTCTTGCCACAGCGACAGCTCCTAGGGACACGATGCACTACATGTAAGATCCACTGGTCTTATATATTAAGGCCCTGTAGACTAACGAAACACAGCCATGGGATGAGCAAATCTTTTACAGATGTTTAAGACTTGCCTGTTCTGGAATCAGTGTCATGGACTGTATAGTACATCATATTACTTATGATGAAGGGCTAAGAAATAGGTAATTTCTTTCCTTTTATATAAAATTATGTGCCTGATCTCTTGTAATGAGGACATCAAAATCAGGGAAGATTTTTTTTGTTTTTAAAGAAAAGGTAGAGAAGTTAGCACACCCTAAGATAAATGTCAGCAGGAGGACAGAAGGACTGACAAAATCAGTGATACTAAGCACTCTGAATTACAGACACCGTCTTATATACTGAACTCAGATGTAAACCAGTCAGAGGACAGAGCATCACATCCCATCTGCCCAGGAAAGGTGCTTGGCACCTTCTCAAAGGGCATTACTTTGGCATGTGCACTCAGTGCTGCTCAGGTCTGTGCTCTCGATGAGTGAGCCCAGTCTGAATAGTTACACACCTGGTGTCCTAAGTCATACAGGGCATTTGAAAATGCTGTCAGGTGTGACCACCCACAGTCACACTGCCAGGAGCCACTGAAGTTGGGAAGAAACCACATTTCACCCAAAGACCTGTTTAGCATCCTAAACCCACCAGATCTACGCAGGAGGTGTAAAAAAATCACCACCAGCCCCAACCCCAACCCATACTGCAGCTGATTTAGAGCAGATTTTGGATTATCCATCAAGAGTGTGGCGCAATCTCTACCGTAGCTGCGGTCTACAGAGCGGTCTCTCCCACGTGCTTGCCTCTTCCCTGCTGCCCCGGCAAGTCAATACACAGTGTTTGGTCAATAATACGCAAGGTGTGGGGGTTCCTGGACACACAGCATGAAAACCCTGCCTCCTTTTAAATGACACAGCAGAAGCATCAATTTAACACACACGTTGTATGACAGCTTTCTCACTGGGGAACAAGCTTTTGGTTTAACAGCAGACTTGGGCACTACCAACCCAGCTCTCCCCATCTGGCTGAAGCTGAGCCTCCTGTTCAGTGACAGTGGCGAAACCCTCGCTGGCAACATTACTGCTGACCTCCCGCTCAAGTTCAGAATATGTCATTCTGTCAATACCATCTACCTTGATTATACCAGGCTTTATATACAACGGGTTACGATCCCAGAGGGATGAAAAGCTTTTCCAAATTAAAAGCAGCATTTTAAAGAGGAAATACTCATACATTCCTATGTAGTTTTCATTTGATATCCTCAAGGCTAACCCCAGAACTCAAAGTCATGTTGATTGGAAGTGAATGTTTTTTTCTGAGTGCAGCCATCTTACGAATTTAATAGAAGAAGGGAAGTAATAAAAATGTGCTCCATACTTTAATTAGTTCCCTCATAACATGGCATTTCCAAAATGGCAGTGCCAAAGAAAATCATTAATCCAGAACAGACAAAGGTGCTGTATGGGGCAAGGGACAGACCTCCAGGAGACATACACACACCTCTTTTTTCTCTCACTGGTACAGCTTACCTCGACGACCAACTCCAATTGCAAAAAAGAAATCTGTACCAATATTAAATACTAAGCCATTTTCCCTTTCTTTAGCCTTGCTACAGAGCATCACAAAACTGACAGTTCACACTTTGTATGCCTTGACTGGCACTAGGATACATGTGAACGGCCAGTCTTCCTGGACACACATTCCTCCCCTGTACGCCAGGTCCTAGGCTTAAGGTGACGTTATCATGTGATCATTTCAACATCTGCATTTCACTAGGCGAGTGAGAAAACCTGTGTCAGATGTATGAAATCAAACATGATATGCTACAAATGGCAGGCATCTTTCCCAGCAGTCAGTCTTTAGGCCTATGCACACTCGTCTCACACATCTCTGGTGGCAGGAGCCCCTGGCACTGGTTGCGGCATCAGTTCCAACACAGGAAGGAACTGAGGAAGTGACAGAAGCCCAAAGACACCTCAGACTCTCACTGCCTCTTGTTCCCTCTTCCTGGCCACCAGGCAGGGGCAGACAGGGAATTTTATAACCCCAGAGAGGAACTCGAGGAAGAACTCGCAGGAGCAGCGTTACTGCCAGAGAACACAGCTCAGGAAACGGCACAGGGGTGACCAAACACAAATGAGCAGCTGCTCCAGGAAGAAACAGCCTTGTTCAAGCCCAAGAGAGATGGGGGGGGGGGCGCGAAACGGAGGGTGGTTTGACCCGTTTCTGTGGCACCCCTCCTACCTTGATCTGCAGCAACCATACAGCCCCACAAGAGCCACAACTCTGCCCCCTCAGTGCTTCCTGGTTATAGAACAGAAATTGATACCTGTGTGCGGTTGAATGCTACTCTTGCAAAGACAGCTTGAGACACACTGGCTCTCTTCAGCTCATCTCTGACTTGCTGGTAAATATCTGGAGAGACTTCCACCGATGAATTTGATGGCTCGGGTTTGACAGCTCTAGGGATGGGCGGATGATTCAAGAACTGCTGGTTGATAGCTTGCGGGTGCTGGTGAGCCAGTAGCCGGCTGACAGCAATCTGTTGGTTTATCAGATGGGCCATTGCTATCTGCTGCCTCACCAGTTGTGGACTGAGCTGAGGAGACAGGAGCCCAGGGTTTATCATTGTCTGCATCGTTGGCACTTGGTTTCGGATTGGAGTACTGTGGTGAATTTGGCCATGAGGAGACTGTTCGTTAGTTTTTCCCAAGGTTGCCAGCTGGTTGATATTTGGTAAGTGCATGGGACGTTGACCAAGAACACAATAGTCTGAAAGGTTTTCTCTTTCCACTCTTTCCACTGTTAAAAGAGAAAAATTAGTTTGCCGTCATTTCAGTTTGCACTTACAAGAGGACCATTAGGGTAAGGGTTACTGCAGGTGACCGTACACAACAGCCCCTGCTTTAGTTTGCAAAGCTACACTTGCATAAAAGATTCACAGAAACATAAGCAAAGGCAGCACAAAGTAAAAGCAACAACAATAATTAACATTCTTTTGGACTTCTCAGGCATCACCCACTGCTCAGGAAGCCTCCTATCAAACTGGCAGCGGGTATCCTCTCCAGCCTCATTTCCTGAAGAAATGAGCTTGGACGTTTACACTGTCACTAACTTTAGGATCTCTCACAGCCAACTGAGTAACTGTTAAAAGGGGTCAATGTTCCAGCATCACTGGCACCCAGGTGAAGGAAAGAAACCTGAATTAGCATCCAGTCACACAAACCCTATGGAAGCCAGACCATTTGCTGGGCAGCTCACAGAACAGCTCCTCCTTACGAACTCAGCAACTATTATCTTTTCTGACATAAACACCACCTTGCGTTGCAGGTGGATAAAGCGATCTGGTTAACACCAGTTCACCCAGGTGCACTACACCAGAATCACGCTGCTTGTGTGAAAGCATGCTGCAAAACCATGCAATGCACACATGAGAAAATGTGAAAGCAATGGTTCCTCCATCCAAAGCCTCACTGCTAGAGTCAGTCCAGAAACCTTAAAGCATCTCTGCATGAAGGTCCACTTTAAAGAAAGTGACTTCACTCTCTTCAAACAAACTTTGCTTAGCATAACAAAGACCCGTGATCCCTAAGTGACACCATGCTACAAAAAATGAAATGCTACACACAAAATGCATATACTGTAGTTTTACATATTGATACATACTGTCCCTTTGAAATATCCTATGTCAGCAATATCGCAATAGCTTTTCATGTAACTGCAAAACTAAATACACATATTACAAAACTAAATTTCCTTTAAAAGTAGTATTTGAAATAGAATATGAAGTTCAAAAAGTACACAGATATAACTATTACTTAGATAATTTTAAGTAATCAGAAGTCATTCTACAGTAGGTTGCAGTTTCCATGAGCCTCACTACATGCGATTGGATAGGCATTTATATAGCGATCTGATAGAAAAGTGTTCAGGGACGCGTATCATACACCTAGAAAACTACTACCTCATCCCTGTATTGCTCTCAGCAAATAACAAGATAGGATTTATTTCATAAATACCATAATACTATTATAACTTGTGTAATGATTAACAACTGCACAAGGCTTTGAACTCTTTTTTTAAACTTAATCTATATAAAGCTTTGAAGCTTTACACAGTTAATACTCAGGATGAAAGTTTACTGATGACTTTCTCTGTTTCCTTCTAAATAGAAAGACAGTTCTTTTCACCTTCCAGAGTTAATCTCTGACAGAGAGGGTTGAATTCTCACTGGGGAGGGGGTCATGCCCCAAACACACAAAAACACACACAGTTACTACCTTCAGAGCTGTCATTTCGGAACATCACAAGTACTGAATTTTACAACTAGGTGAATTGGAATCCAAGATTTTCTTCTAACTCACTCTTGCCATTCTCTTGAAGGAAAAACCCACAACATCTTTAACCTTCTACAAAATAATTCTTTAAAAAAATCTTTTAAAATAAAAATCAAGCATTTCTAAGAAAATTATTCATTCCATTTTCCCACAAAAGCCAGTGTTTCAACCCCGCTGATCTTCTAAGTCAGTGCTTTTTTGTGCAGTATATTTCAATTGCGAAAGGCAACGCCATACATGCAATAGACAAACACTGTCATCAGCAAATGACCATTCTGCTACGTTACTCACAGGCTGCCAGAGACATAATGCAGTATTTCAGTTTGTTGAAAATACTGAAAATTCCTATTCAAACCCTGCTGCCCGTGATGTCAGTAGGCCTCCCTGAAAGCCAGGTACAGAAAGCTCTACATTGCTAGTCTCTGGCGTTAGGGATGGACATGACATCCAGGTGAAGTGTGGAATACGAGTAGTGTTAATACCAGGGATGGGGCTGGCATCGATACAGAGATGTCGTGTGCGGGCAGGTGAGTGGGGAAGAGGCACTGCTTTGACACAGCCCCAGACCACGTCCTGCGATACGGACAATTCAGAGCCCACGCGGCCATACTAACTATTGCCTCCTCAGCCCCTCCGCAGTAAGCCTGCACCTGGGTAATGTCAGTAAATACACACAATTGCCAGCAAACCCAAATGTAATTATTCAAAGGTGCAGTAGCTAGTTGGCAGTCCAGAATTAATCTGATGTAAATAGAATAAAAACATTGCTCAGTGAACATGAAATACTTGGAGTATCCTGCTACAGGAAAATACAGCAAGAACTGCTTTTGGTCTTCATTTACACCCCTAGAAATCTAGAGTCCTTCAAATAGGAGTTTCAGAAGAGCTGAAATAAGTTCTGATCTATTTTGTAGTTTAAGAAACACTCAGAGAATAAGTCACTGAAACCAACAAATTACTACTTGTTATAACACAAAAACAGTAACCAAGTGTTTTTGAAAACTTGGTGAGAAATAAATATAAATAACATTCACTTTCTGGGCTGAACCACATTTGCCAAGTTTCCACCCACTCCTGACTTTAGTGCCAAGTTACAAACCCCTATAAAAATAAAGTTTAAGATGAAAAGGCTGCCAGGCTGTTAATCTCTGCAGTGCTACTTGGAATTACAATTACACAAAGACATCACCTGACCTGCTTCCATAGGTGTATTTTTCCCTTATTATCAGTTTCCTTTTTCGATCACACAAGACTATACAGCCATGCATATACTCCCAATAAACAAACCAGATTCTAGTCACTTCAACCACTTCAATAATAAAAGGTTACCATTAACAGTTACGCTGGATGGAAAAAATGTGCATTACTCAACTCCTCAAGACTCTTTCCTTCTCTAACACATTGCCCGTATCAGATTCCCTGTTGTTCCTTGGTAGCTATGGATTGGTAAGGCTCTGTGGGGCTGGACAGGAGCAAGCCTGAGACAACCCTGAGATGGAGACTGGCACTGCCCTGGGAAACAGGCCAGCTTGCCAGGAATGGTCTAAGAAAAAAGGGATATAGGAGCCACAAAGCTGCTGTGACACCAATGTTCTGCCTCACCTCTTCCTGAGACAGGGTTTTTCCATTTGCATCCTCCATTTTCCATGTTCCTACCCCATTACAGTTCTTCCCTTACCCTTTCCTTGTTTGCTCTTGCTCCACTCCAAGTGGGGATACATTCACAGCTCTTGTAGTCCTGTATGACTGGCTGGTACTTGAGTATATCGGAATACAAAGCAGTGAAGACAGAGCAGCAGGACCTTTAACTGGGGTGCTGTCTACATTCAAGTACTGCCGATAAACTTCCCTCTGCTAGTGATGCCTGTGCTGGTTAAACAAAAGCTGGTTCAGGAGGCTGTTACTCACCTCCATCTGTGGTATGACCACAGCAAAAGACATAGCAGCATTTCCCTCTTCTCCTTGCATCACGCTGCCTGCTACATCATTCTGCAGCTCTTTGCTTGAAGAGCTCTTTTACACCAAGTACAATGGCACTGTTGCATTTCAGAGCCACCCACCCTTCCAAAGCCATACACTAGGTAGGCAGATACAAGGTTTCTGGACCACAGGTACTGTGCTAAGCTCAGCAAGCAGCTCTCGAGCACTCCAGGATAGCATCTGCCCTTCATTTTCCTATACACACCCCCCCCCACCCCCATTACTACCTCTGCAAGACCGTCAGAAACCAACATAATCCCCAGAATGGGAGCTGCAAATTGTCATATTTCAATGTTCCTTTCTCTTCTTATAATGATTACCACGTGTGTCAATGTATTTCAACTCCATACTGAGTTAGAAACTTCCTGGATACAGCACAAAAGGACTCCAGCGCACCCTTCCCCTGTGTGATGCTCTTAACCTCTACCCAAATCTTCCTTGCGCAGTTGAGCAGCTGACGCAGTCCACAGCACAATAGCTTGGGGTGGTCCACATGCAACTTTCCATTTGAAATAAAACCAGCTCAAAAGATTTAAAATAAGATTTATTTCTCCACCTTCCCTTCCCCTCACCCTTTATTTTCACTGAGTTGTTAATAGGAACATTCTGACAAACAGCCTGTGGGGCATTTAGGACTTATGAGCGGCACGGAATTGACTGACAGCACTGGAAACCAAATTCCTATGCACAATAACGGATGCGGCAGTGAGAGCAAGAGTGTAATACGTCTCCCAGCACCGTGCTGCAGCGGGGACGCAGAGGACCCACCAGCACCCATGGCCCAGCGAGTCCTGAGCTTTTCAGTCCCACAGGCATACAGGCACTTTGCCCCAGAGTAGGAAGGGGCTGGTAAAGAAACGTTTTGTAATAAGTTACTAGCCGGCAGAATTGCCATGCTTCAATTGTGACAGGATGTCACCACCCAGGGCTGTTCTCCAGTGTTCCAGTGTGTGCTGCTTTGTTTCATTTATTATTTAAAACCTGGTGATCATAAAAGCCATTACCAGCGGTGGTCATGGCCAAGCAGGGAGAGCTCTGTGAACTCTGACGTGCCCTGCACTACACTTGAGAGAGAAAGGTTCCCACAGCTTCTCCTGGCTTAGCACCGTCCTACTCACTGGAGCAAGCCCTGAACTCTGGAGCTGTGCCCAGGGGACGAAGCACTCCCGGGCACAGTACCACCCTCTGCCTCGGGGAGACAGGGCTGCTGCGCGACACCAAGAGGGTGCCCTCTTGCTTATGCTACATAATTATGAACTACCACTTTGTAAATAACGGAACAACTCCAGCGCACAGGAGGAGCTTTTAAAGTGGTAATTCTGTATCTTTTAATCTATAATTAGGATAATTACTTATTTCTTTTAATCACAGCCCACTTAACCACTTCAGTGCAAAGGGCTGGTCTGAGGAGTCTCATTTTCATTCAACATCTAATCTTCCTATTTACCCAAAGTCATTCACTGACTTCATTCACTGACTGATCTCTGCCTGGGCCATTTGTTCCTGCAGTCAGGACTGGAGAAAAACCAGGTTGGTTGGGAGAGGCAGACTTGATAAGAAGCTGTAACTTTCAAAACCTTTCCCTTCCTCTACTCCTGCAGGGTAGCAAATAACCTCAAAACAGCTATAGAGCACATACAGAAAAGGTTTGGCGGCCGGCTGTGGGTAGCAAAGGCCTTCATCCAAGCCTAATGGAAAACAGACAGGAAAGGCCATTGTCTGTTCTTTGTTGTGTTGCAAATCGTTCAGTTCCCACCAAAGCACAAATCATTATTTTTGTATTTAGAAGAACCATCCTTAAAAGCGGGCCTTCGATCAGCATCAGTTTCAGGTGAACCGAGCACAGAGTACTAACATCGCTGACTCTCTCTGTGCAGCTGGCCTTCTCCCTCCCTTGTCCTGATGTCCAAGTCATCCCTTGGGACACAGACATGCTAACAAGTCTTCTGTCAATTCTGCTTAAAGATAGCAAGTCACATTCCTCCCACAGGCTCTCCCTGGACTGCACTGCTACCAAAGGTGCTTGTCAGAAGAGAAGAATTTAACCCATTATCTTATTTTTAGATTATTTTGGGGTTACTGTACAGGTTCCAGAGGGCACATGAAAGTATCAACTCAGATCTTCATAATCATGTTAACATCATTTGTAGACAGGACATGTCAGATCCATCTGGCAGAGAAAAGCATCATGCCGAAGGTGCTTTGGTGACCACCTGGTCTAATGCATGAATATTGGTCAGGTGAAATGGAAAAGGAGGAGCCAGGCAAACATCACTCAGAACTGTCTAACAGAAATACAGAGCGTCCTGGTGTAGGTTGACTGATGTTCTCACCTGCTATAAAAATATCTCCCTTCCTGTCCAACTACTGTTGACAGAAGCCTGTCCTGCTATTTCAGTACTAAACTGTGCGCACCTCAAGAGGGAGGTGCGCCCTCCTAGAATACCCTGTCCCTTGTGCAGTCCCCCCAGGAGATACATATGCATCTCTTCCTGACTTGTAACATCAGAGATGGTGAAAGGAATGAGACAGAACACAAACATCACTATACAGCAGACATATAAACTCTTCAGATACTTTGAGTGAACAGAATGCAATTCTGCTCTCAGAGCGAGGTATTCCTTCCGTGCCAATCCAATCTCCACTGATGCTCACTTTCTAAAAACTCCTTTCCTTTTGAGCTAACATGTTGCCGTTTGGCAGGACACAAAAACATGTTTTTAAATATGAAGGAAAATTAATTCTGCAGATTAAAAAAAGTGTTTGCTTTTTAGAAAACAAAGACGACCATTCTGTACTAAAAATTCAAGGGTGGCTGGGCAGAAGTCCCAGCCTCAGCACACAACTGGTCCTCCCTGAGAAGAGCACTGTACTTGGAACAGGAGACATTTTAAAACCATAAAGTTGAACGACATTATCTGAGCAGGTTTGGTCAGCATCTCTTAATTAAAAAAGGTATAATGTCGCAGCATGGCAGGGACAAGGCACTGGACAAGTGGCTAGGCAGTTTCTCCACAGAAGGGTTCGAGCCTTTGCTGTACTGACGTATGTTCCCTGAAGCAGCGACGGCTGCAGCTCCAGCCACTCGCGTGCGCAAGAGATGGCATTCAGCTAACCGCACGTACCGTTCTGCCACGACACGTCCTATTAAGAGTGAGAGCCACTGCTCCAAAGCAGCCAGAAGGCATGAAAGACATTATGGAAAGTTGAAAGTCATATATGCATTCACTTTAGATAAAAGTTAAGCTTAACTGGGGGGGGGGGAACCCCAACTCCAGAGGGTGTGTTTTAATTCTCTTTACAGAGAGAACAGCCAGGAGGGCCACAGCCCACAGCGCCCCTGGAACGCACTGCAGTGGGTAAATTGTTTCTTAACAATACACACGCACACATCCCCCAAACGGGCACTTAACGTCAGGGACAATGCTGAAATACAAAATGCTGATGTGGGTGTGGAAAATAGCAGTCAAGGGGTCTATAACTCTTGCCGGATCCTAACAACTTAAAACTTCTATTTCTAGAGAGATGCCACTTTTTACTCATTAGTGAAGCCAATGACCTCCTCTCCTCATACAACAGCACAGCAGGCCGCAGACAAAGGGGATGTCTCCGAGTCAGAGATGATCTTCAGGTCATGTGTGTCACCTAGATGCTGCAAAGCTTGCCTGCGAATGATGTTATTTTCTTTCCTGTTTCCTTCAGAAAGTAAGGAAAGTCCTATTTTTAGTGAAATAAATACACAGTCTGGAGTGTAAAAGTAAGCAAAGGAAGAATTACAGTCATGTCAAGAGCCACACAGCTGACCTCAATGACCCTAACTGGTTTGGTGCTGGAGCTGCGACCAACAGCCAAACAAGACATGGGATGATCTCTTCTTAAAAAACTTAGTATTTCTGCCTCAATCAGTTAGTTAAAAAGGAAAAAGGTCAAGCTCTATATGTGCATATATATATAGATAGACAGATGTATGTACACATATACAAACCCTTCTATTTACAGAAAGAGAGATATACACTCACATGTACCAATAAATAGGGTATTTTTAAAAATCAAAAACACTGCTTGGGAAAGATCTGGTGTGCCTTTTCATGAGGCTTCCACAACATCTGCTTCTGAGGAACAATTAAAAACTATTCCTCAAAGCACATAACGACAATTTTCCCCAGACTCACACTGGCATTATCACCATGGTGCAATCCTAGGTTCCTTCAGCCTGGAAATAAGCAAGCTGGGAGCCCTTCTGAATCCTGTTCCTAACCTCTCTCAACCTGCAACAGCCTCTAGAATACATTATAAGACAAACAGATTGCTCTGTCTATCCATTATGGGAAGTAACCAAACATACTTTCAAGAATAAACCAGCACACAAACAACAAATCAGTAATACTGGAAAAATCAAAGAGCAGCCAAAGCAGATTCTCAATTTAAGGAAGCCATGAAAGCTTTTTCTTACATTCCTGATCTGCTGAAATAGAAATAACTGAGCCCTCCTCCTTTAAACTGAAAAGCCTCATCATTCCACAAAAACTTTGGGACAGCCACAGTCTCAAAACTCACATCCACAGAAAGCTGTATTTTGACAGCCTCTGACGGCAGGAGCAGAAGTGAAATCTTCTTAATACACAGACAAAAAAAATACATCTTTTTATTTTTAAGTTCACAATGTATTTAACTCTCCCCTTCGCCTTCCTAACTTCCTCCCACCAAGCTAAGTTGTGTCACCAGGCAAAAAGAAAAAATTCACACCAGTTAAGAGTTTCAGTTGTGAAAGAATTCTGATACAGCGATAGTCCCTCTGGTAAAAATAGAAAACACGACACTCGGAAGTGAAATATCTATCGAAAAACAGAGCTAAAAAATACTTGGAATGCTACAAACCCAAAACGCTGGGCAATGAGTAGGTAACTGGTGCAGGTCTGACTCCCTGACAATGATCTGCATTGCATGGCAAAGTTCTGAAATGCTTCTCCCCATACATACTACAAATATATATGTATATCGTTACTTACAAAGTGTTATTTTTGTTTGTGCATCCATTTGTTCATCAAATTAAGAACCAATGCAAGCCTTTTACACAATTATTCAAATCCTAAATTTCGACAATACCTTCTCCCAGCTTCAGCAACTTCAGCATCTAGAGAAACCAGATGAATGGTTCTCAGACTGAGAGGAGTATCCCCGTGGGACTGGGCTGGAGAAAGACAGTGTGAGAACCACTGGACTAAGCCATGGCTGTGTAGTTGCCATCAATTAATATGTAACCTTTATTAAAAAAGGGGAATTCTGATTCTTCATTCAGGTAGGCTTAAACACACTTAAACACCACCATGCATGCACGACTGTGTACTAAAATGCCTCGTAGCCTCAAAAAGAAGAAGGAAAAAAAAGTAAATAAAAAGAGTGGGAAAAAAAGGCCTCATGTAGTAACATTAAGTTCATTCACGGTGCGTATTCTGAACAAAATTACAATACAAACTAAATAGCTTAATTACCACCCCAAATGATTACAGACATCCACAGGGGGAACAGAAAGTTCACAGAACCGTAAGCTTTTTGTTTCCCAACTACTATACATTTTCCATTAGAACAGTGTTAACAAAAGCTCTCCTTCAAATGTATACGTGCATCCCAAGGAGACTGGAAAGAGTGGACATCTCGTTACAAATTCACTCGTACCCTCACACGTATCCCAAGTGGTAGGCTCTGAGCCAGGAGGAGGCAAAAAGCCTCCAAACTCACACCAGCCAGTTCCCAAATCTGTCTGTATACTAACTCCCATGCTGCGGAGTAAACTGTGAAGGTCTTAAAACCTTAAGGGGCTGGGGTGGGGTGGGAGAAAAAATTCAAGCAGAAATTTATTCTAGCATCGCCTTGACACAAGACAAAATTACCATGCTGAGCTGAACTAACTGAAAACTTTTTTTAAATTACAAGCATAAATAGTTTAGCTGTCTTTTCGGTGAGTTCAACAGAATGCAAACTGAGAATGTTTACTTGAGATCTGATACAATTCCATTTGTGTAGAGCTTTTACATCTGTTGCTAATGATATCAAATTATTGATTGTTCACTTTCTTATATTTATTTAAACGTTAACTATATACTCGGCAACCCAATGCGTTTTTTTTTTATTTTCAGAGAACTTTTTATATTCGCCTGGCTTCAGCTGTAATTACTTTTATCTTCCAGAGTGTATAATTATTTTACTGTTTATTTATTTCTATGAGAAAGGAAAAAAGTTTGACCTAGGAGATCTATATGTGGCAATTTGTAAGAGAATCACATAGCTTATGTTTAGGAAATCATGGTTTTGATTAAGAAGCAACCATTTAGTTCCCACTGTTTTATTAAAACAGACATTAGCAGATAATAGGAAACACATTTAACACTGTAGGCTGCGTTTAGTTTGCAACGTCAATAAAGTTATTTTGAAGCCCCTTCCTATTTTGCATTTACCACAGCTTATGTGAATTGTTTTTTGCTTTTACTTTCTAATAAACAGCTCTAGTTACACATGGATATGGGTGCCGGACCCAAAGACTCTAAACTATACTTTTACCCAATCTACCCAGATTACAATCTGAAAAATGAATTGCTGTGACATCCATCCACCCTCATGGAAAATCTAAGTCCTTTTTTAAAATTATTATTAAAGAAGCATGTGATTACCAAAGCAGGTAACTCAAGTCACTGATTTTGCGTACTAACTGAGCTGTCCTGTAGGAATATCTTGCTACAGAAAAGAAACAAAACGTCATGAAAACAGAGATGATGAGAAATGGAAACCACTGAAAGAAGTGCAGGAGTCTTCCGTTTCCAGGGGGTTTAGATTACTGCCCTGTAGTTGCATGGCTGTTTATTCTCCATGCACCACTGTACCTGCCATAGACTCTTTGTTTTCTCTCCCACTCGTACGGTTGATGAATCAACACTACTTGAACTGCTTTATAGCAGCTTGTGTTTACTTCACACATACCTTAACCTTCCTTTTTCTCCTCCTACTAATACATACATACACTTCCAAACAGCAACAACTGGTTGTGTCTCTCTGAATAGCACAGATACAGAGTTATCTGGCAAACTCGTCAGGTTTGGATCCTTGACCTCTTGATTGAGGCTTCTTTCTGCTTTTACTGCACTTAACAATTTAACTGTGCACTTACTAAGGAAAAAAGTAAGAGCTTAAAGAATTCAGTGCTCTAAGAATGGAAGAAAGTGGAAGATGGCAGTGCGCTAGAAACACTCAGAAGCTGTAGTGGCATCTCTACAGTTAAGGACACTACAGTTAAGGGCTTCCAGTGCCTCTGCAACTGGCACCTTTGCCCAGTTTGGAAAAAAAGAAGGGGGGGGAGAGGAAGGAAGCCTGCCTCTGTTCTCCTAGAACTGCAAGTAAAAGCGAACGGTGGTGACCTTGAAGCTGTTTCATTCCTTTTGATTGTTTTTTAAACAAGAGGATATGTTAGAGCACTTCGAACAGAATTCTTTTATTAAGAGACACCATTTAGAGAAAAGAAACACTTCGAGTCACACAACAGCAATTTAGAGAGAGAAGAAACTATCCTGTTTATTTAGCATTAGGGTAGTAACCATGTACTAAAATGTCCAATCAACATTTTTACTTCAAGCCTAAATCATTTCAGTAGATGAAAAGCAACACCTCCATTTCCTCATCTGCATTGTCACCCCAACTTCTGCCTGAACCATCTTCTTTCGAGACACAAATAATTTTACCATAACACATTCCTTTTTTTTCCCCTAGCAAAAATCTAATCACTGCACAGCCCTGGCCTGAGTATCTTACAGATATGCTCCGCACAAGCCAGGCATGCAGAGGAAAACTAGATGCCTCAGAACTTCTTCTGGTATTTTATGCAATTTTGTTTCATGTGTTCCTAACTCAAGCAGGAGTCTCTTTGTGATATTATTACACAGATTTCTCGTCTGCCTGATGGAAACTAAACAAGCAACCTTCCACAGCTCACATATGCCAGCCTTTTAAGAGAAAAAGAAGGCAGGCTCCTTTCGAAAGATGCTAATCTTCATGCAACTAAAAATACAATGGCTTCTCAAGATGGACAGGACATTACCCTATTTCTGCATAATGCTTGTGAATCCTGTTACGATTTTCCTGGCCACTGAAAGGATCACAGACAGAAACAACAAAAATAGCCTATGTCTTCTTTCAGACAATGAATCTTCCCTTCAGTGGTGTAACGGAGAGAAGAACTATGAAAAAACCTATCACAGAGTACAGCTAATCTCCAAGGCTGATGGACTTTTGGGGAGAGAGGAGCCAGTTGGCATTGTGGAAAAGCGTCTGGCTATCCCCAAACTCCTGCTCGAAGCACACGTGTGTTTTAAAACAAAAAACCTACCAAAACAAATGGTCCAGTACACACTCAAGCCCCTCTTCCCAAAGGAAAGGATGAATAAAAGAACAGACCACACATGACAGATGCTTGTCACATCACTCCGTGCACTACTAAAGTTGATCAGACATTCCAGTGGTGAGAGTGGGATCCATTTAGGTAGAAAAAAAAAATTGTACTGCC
This sequence comes from Ibycter americanus, assembly GCA_035590275.1. Taxonomy (NCBI): domain Eukaryota; kingdom Metazoa; phylum Chordata; class Aves; order Falconiformes; family Falconidae; genus Ibycter; species Ibycter americanus. The sequence continues at coordinate 36,071 of JAVJGI010010225.1, forward strand.
TCAGGCATTCACTGCTAACAAACTAATACAATGTCACTGTAGAAGAAAAAAATAAACAATGGGCTGTTTTCACCTTAACTTCAGTAGGGGCAGCACCTTATTATTTAGCAATGTCTCTTAACAATCAGGTATTAAATCCTCTACTGGTATCCAGATTCCACGTGATAAAACACAGCAGGAATGCCACTACACTTTGCAGCACCAAAAACAGAGAGCAAAGGCACATGTAACTTAGAAAGATGTTCTTTAACTTGCATGAATAAAATGCAATGAAGATAATTTACATAGCAATTTAACTTCTAAATCCTGAGATACTAGAACATTATTTTTTTTTTTAAAACGTTTTAGCTTAATTCAAAACACAGTTGATCTTTCAGCACAGCTAAATGGGATATTTTAAGCATGTTTTAAGTGGCCTGTGTTTTCATGCCAGCCTTGTTTGTGAAGTATCAGATTTATTTTCGAATGTGCTGTGACTGTGCCCTCTTTGTGGACAAATTCACTAATATTATTACACCTTATTATCACTTTTATTTAAAGCAAATAATCTCAAACTGTCAGCAGAAGCTCAAGAACTTAGAAAGTCACAAAAAAAATCAATTTACCTTTAATCTTCTTGTACTTTTTGTACCATCTCCCAAACTCCTGGCACTTGGTTGCTGACACATTGGCATAGTATGTGCTATTTACAATGGATGAAATCATACTCTGGAAGTACAGAAAGAAAGACAAAAAGTATTTTAAAGTATCTCCCACAATTACAGAACTTTTCCAGGGAAAGTGAATGACATGCAAGTGCACAATGAATCCGCTTGTGACTTTAAAACCAAACAAAGTGTCTGATGAGTACAAAAATTTAGTTTTATTCTCCATTCTAAATTCCTAGCCATAATTAAAATTTTAAAGTAATTACTATTATTTTTCATAATAATGCAAAAAAGATGCAGTACAAACCTAGGTTGAGACCTGCAGCTCAAGCTGAGGAGGGCAGTTCTACTTTACTTTGTACTTGATATTACAATATCTAAACTTCAGTTCCGTAACAACAGGCAGTGCCATGCTGGTGAACACATGCTCACTGCACCCAGGTAAGAACAAGCGTAATTTAGGAATCAGATCCTAAAGGTAAGATTAGATGCTGCAGCATGCATAATCCAAATAATGCTTTTCAGATGTGTGTCTGTTCTGCTTCCAAATGCACAAAACCACACAGCCAAGAATTGGAGAACATCCGTGCTACTCACTGCAGAACAACAGTTAGGCCAATAAGGTAAATTACTGTAACTTATAGAAACGGGCAATTAACCCTTGCGTGAAAAATCACCCAGAAAAGAAACTGAGAGTACCATTCTGAACGATGGGAACTACGCAGAGTACAATACAGAACAGCCAAAACCCACAAAAAAGCTCAACAAAACTGAAATATCACCTAATTAAACCCCCTGCCTTGCGAATTCCCTCTGAGCGACTCTTAGTACAAGCAAACTGACGCAGAGAGGTGCAGAGCTGTTTTGCAGCACCTGATACCCATAAAAATGACACTTAATATCTGGGCTGCTTCTGCCCATAGGGTGGGAAAGAGCCTGGTTACGGGTAGTTCTTGCTTTCTATTTTTTTCCCCTCCCTTCATCCATTCTACAGAGGAGGTACCTTTCTTAACAACATTTTGCTTTCCTCTCCCCGACTCTGAACTCTTCCAGGGTCAAACCCTTCCCAGCACGTGTACGTTTCCAGCAAGACAATGCAATCTAACACCACCACTAACACCATGTTAGGCCAATGCGCTTTCTCCAGAAACTGCACTTTCCTTCTGCCCTCCTTCCTCACTTACATTAAAGCTCCAAAAAGGCCCTGGCACGTTGTGTGACCCTTCCCCACAGAGGTGAGAGCGCGAGGATGATCTCACAGCTCAAACAAGCTATTTACCGTTGGTCAGTTCAAGCTCTAGCCCATCGGCTCCTGCAGGCTCTTGTGCAAAAAGGCATCTTGGCCGTTTCTGGAAAGCGACAAGGCTTACACACTGGCTTACTCAATCTTAACAATGCTTTAAAAACAAAAACATCTCCCTCTTCCAGTTTTATCCAGCCTTCTACCCAATTCACTACAGAATCACAGGACTCCAGCTGTTCCTGAACTCCTGACTTTTGGCGACTTAAAAAAATGTGAGTAAAACTGAGAGACTTAAGATAACTGGGTGGTACAGATTCATTTCAGTCTTCAACAGGTAATTTCACTTTCAGTAAAGAGGCTCTTCGCCTTTTTCCTTTAACTTTTCCACTTGAAGGCTGCCATAGTGCACTGCAGTAGAGTCTGAAGGCTATATCAAGTAAGACCTTTTTTAAGCAGCAACTTCAATGTCTAAAAATGAGATTCAATTTTCTAATTAAAATCAATATTTTGAGACATAAACCTAGCATTGTGGCAGTCAGCAGCAATTCCCTACCCATAAATCCTCCCTTGCTCTAAGTCATTTTAACAAGCAATAGTATTCTGAAAGCCTGACACAGAGATAGCCTCTGCTAAGGAAGGATTCTGAGCAAAGTCGAGCTGAGCTAACTTGGGTGGTTTTAGTGGCACTTTAGTTAAATTTCCAGTCACTAAGAAAGGGTGCGGAAATTGTTCAGCTCTGTCTACATACCAGTTTGGGTCTTCCCTTTCTTTTTTCACTCCACCAAATCCTCTAGCTCTACAACATATCGACACTACTGAAACTGTAGGGCTATTAAATATCAGAAAATACATTAACCCAGTAACCTTTATTCGAGAAAGCAAAGCTTAAACTAAATAGTAAAATCAAATAGTAAATCAACCATTGGTGACAAATCCCAGGACAGATTTTCTTCAACCGCACGACAGTAGAGCAGGGGAAAGAACCATAACAACTTTCAAACTACATATCCTCACTACTAAATGTAAAGAAACCCGAGGGTATTCCTGCTAGGAATCTTGGTAAGTCTACAGAAAGGAAATATCCATGCAGAATAGAGTGAGGGAAAAAACACTGACTAATTGCAAATTTCTAAATAATGCGTATTATTCCTGGGAAAATCCTTAAGAAAGGAATAGATTATATGAAGTAGCAGATATAGTTTGGTATGCCTGTGGCCATGACAGCCATGTGGAATGAAAACTACTTAGAGCAGGAGCTAAGAAATATCCACACAAAGAAAATCCGGTGCAGTAAGTTCAAGGAGAAAAATATGGGACGTGCTCACACCACAAGAAATCTTGCTCCAACAAAGAGACAAAATGCATGGTCAGTGCTGAAATGAGTTATGCAAGATACAGGAAAGACAGAGGTCTCTATGCAAAGATGAAAACACTGAAATAATTGGATTTCTTTCTGCCACACACGCTCATCCTACCTACCCTCCTTCCCCCCAGCTTGGTTAACTGGGATTTATTTGTTTGAACAAGAGCTGTATGCTAAGGGTAGCTAAGCTGCAGCCACATAATACACCTAGCAGAAAAAAACCAGAACAATTTTAAATGAAAGTGAGTGATTACATTTCCCATTAGCGGCAATCAGAATCCCCATCTGGGTTGCATGGGGAGCTCGGGCACCGAGAACCAGAGATGGAGCACCGTCACTGGTGGGAGCAAGAGCTCCCCGCGCTGCCCCTCTCCACTTCTGTACTTGAGGCACTGTGAACACATTAATAAACGGCAGCATTTACTCTGCAGTTTGACTCCTAAGAGACCGCTCTGCAATTTGCTGCTGTCAATAATATATTAACCACAAGGGGGTTGTAATGACATTTCACATTTGGCACGGTATTTTTTTAAAACTGATTTGGGAGAAGGAATTGTATTAGAGGCATATTCAGATGATGATAATAGACAGCTCCTATACAACCTTCCACTGTATCTTCTGTATTTTGTGAGCCAAAACAAGAGAGACTCAAACTTCTATGTCAGCGATGATGATGGTGATGATAATAATAATAATAATACAAGCTGCATTCTTGCAGTCCCAGTTCAAGGGTTAGTTACTACTCATGGTCCTTTATGCAGTCCCAGTTCAAGGGTTAGTTACTACTCATGGTCCTTTACACCTCTGCTTAAAACTAAGCAAGCTCAATTTTCTACAGAAGGATCTCCTTCTACCTTTGTCCACTAAATAAATGCTGGGGCAAAGATTTTTGCTGCTAGAGTTCTGCCATCAGTAATTTAAGTAGTTTTAGGAGTTAACTACTTAATCGTAGGAGTAAACCAACTGCAGCATTTCCACCTGGTAGGCTTTGAAACTGAAGTGGGAGGAAAAAGACACAGACAACAAATGAATTCTGCGTATGAAATGATGTGCAGTTTAGTATACTGGATATTGAAGAGCACTGGGCAGAGACAACCATGTGCTGCAATCATCATTAGCTGACCAGATTCCACAGATAATTCTATTTGAAGAAATTACACTTAAACTGTGTGAAAAGAAAAATACTTTTGTGTTTGACACACGCTTTGTGCGAACCTAGACTCACTGCTATACCTTTAGTAAACAAGGCAAGTTACATGTCTTTTCCTTACACGGCCTTTCTACTCCTTTTAGTTTTGCAGACTCCACATGGCTAATGAAGGTGAGTAACGTGATTCCTACCAACTGCAAAGACCTAAATTCTGCTCTGTATCTCACCTCTGTGCTTTCCCTATAGTTGTAATCACAACACAATGAGGCAAAATTGTGGTGGTTATACATAGAAAGAATTCTCTTGGTTCACAGAGGCTTTGGATCATGAATTGCAGGATAAGCGTACAGTGCAATGCAAGACAGGGAAGATCAGAGAAAAAATGTTGGATATGGACTAGCAAAGCAACGATTTCTACCAAGCAGGGATTACTGATGTTTTGACTTCTTAAAGATACAATTGACAGATTAACCTATGATTCTAATGAAGTTTTTAAAAGGCAACATATTTTCCACTCCTCGCAAAGTTACTTGGTCTGGGTGCTTGTCCTCGTTTTAGCTGGGACAGAGTTAATTTTCTTCTCAGTAGCTGGTGCCATGCTGTGTCTTGGATTTGGTGTGAGAATGCTGATAACACACTGCTGGTTTCAGTTGTTGCTGGGTAATACTTACACTAAGTCAAGGGCTTAGCTTCTCAGGCCCTGCCAGCCAGAGGGCTGGGGGGCACAGGGAGTTAGTTGGGGGGCGACACTGCCAGGACAGCTGGCCCCAACTGGCCAAAGCATATTCCAGACCACAGAACGTCACGCGCAGGATAGGAGCTGGGGGAAGGAGGAGGAAGGGAGGATGCTCGGAGTGATGGCGTTTGTCTTCCCAAGCCACCGTCACGCGTGACGGAGCCCTGCTGTCCTGGGGATGGCTGAGCACCTGCCTGCCCACCGGGAGTGGGCAATGAATTCCATGTTTTGCTTTGCTGGTACACGTGGCTTTCGCTTTAGCTATTAAACTGTCTTTATCTCAGCCCACAAGTTTCCTCACTTTGACCTCTCCGATTCTCTCCCCCATCCCACCTAGGGCGAAGTGAGCAATCGGCTGCGTGGGGCTTACCTGTGGCCAGGGTTAAACCAAGACAGTGCTGAAGTGTTTTTCTGGTTTTTTTCTGAGGCAAGGAGGACTCAGTCATGAAAATTTTATGACTCTCTCACTACGACAATCTGAAGTACAAATAGAGCTCATGATATCCATAGGAACCTGTGTCTTAGCGTCTTAGACGTGACATCACAGACGTTTATAAAGAAAGCAGTCATGGAGAATAAGACTGAGGTTTTGTTCTTTTTTTAACACAATTATATATACACTTTTTGTTGCTGTTCCCTAGAAATTGGGGCACAGCTGTTTGGAAAACAAACAGCATACTTTTTATCATAGTTGGAGGCTGATGAGATCTACCTATGGGTTAGTGGGGAAGGCAGCCCTCTGCTAGTGGGAAGAAGCCACTCAAATCTTGCATTTGAGGATCATTAGTCCTATTGCAAAAGGTTCACACAAAGATCTAAAAGAATTTACATCTCTCTGAACAGCAGGGTAAAACCCAACCAATTCATTCATAATTTCCACCTAGCAACCCACTGAGAAAACATGGTATAAAGATACTCTTCTTCGTATTACAATTTCTCCTTTCAAAAGAAAACAAGAAATTTGATTTGGTATTTACGAAATTTTATAGCCTAAGCCCTTTACTGAACAAATATGAACTTTAGATCTTGTAAATCTGGCTCTCTCTAAGCCTGTTGAAAACACTGACCTGTGAGAGAGGGCATTCTTTGGCTAATGTGCTCTGATTCATCTCTTTGAGCAGTTCCTTTAAGGCATTGCGAACTGTGGCGTGGTTCCACTGCTCTGCTGGCAAGTCTTCCAACTTTGAACAACTGTTAAAACAGAAAACAAAAAGTAGATAGAAACGTCACCTTCACAGATGCTTACTCTTTGTGTACAAGTGCTACAGATCTTTAAGCAGCGAGCACAACCTTGGAGTTTCCTGCTTAGCCAGCCCATCGAGGTGTTTCTCGCCTCTCTGCCCTCCCCACCAAGCCTGACTCCCAGAAGATGTGTAATTCAACTAAAAGAATGCCAGTACATACCAGGAGCAGCTAATCCTGCTATGGTATTATGTGTGTGCATAACCATTCCCTCTGGGGCCTGGTGCAGAGCAAAGAAACTGCGTAAAGCAAGCCCCAGAAATGGCTGGATAAAGCCATCCTCTCCAGACAGAGAAAGATACTCCTGCTGGGATAGAAAGATAAACATCTATGCCACACTGTCACTAACAAAAACCCTGAACAGTAAGGGCCCTCACTGTCTGAAGGCAAGGCTTTGAAAAATGAATTTCATTTCATACAGGTTCTTATACTTCCCTCATTGCTGAAGTATCCAAGAGCCTTTCCGAAACACATTAAGCCATATGCCCAACATCTGTCACATGTAGTTCATTCTCACTTTCATTCTACAAGAACTGCATATGTAGTGAAGCTTTGGTCTTCGTGTGACTTGTGCCTCTCTCAATTTAACAAGCTTACGGTCTGTGGCTACATACATGGGGACAGACCTGAGAAGCACATCGGAAAGTCGGGAGAAGCTTGTCATTGCTATTCATGCCTGAGAGACTTAATGCACGTTCTCCAATCCACCTCTGAGGTGGTTCTGCCTTCTGCCTACACAGCCTGGCGTTACACTCAGAGCCAAAAGTTCAGCCACACTTGAGGAGTTCAAGTAGTCAACGACCATCTTTATCTCAAAGTCACAGGCTATCTTCTATTTACATGACATCCAGGCATTCAAGCACTTTGAAGATAAAGAACGAGACCTTGCTCTTGGGTTCATACCCTCCGGCAATACAGACGTGACAGAAGGCTAGATGGACTCCTGGTAGCTCATACTTCTGAGGAGATGAGTTACTGCACTCCAGTTTTATAGTGGCTACAGGCTCTAGATGCTCTTTTACAACTATGCTGCAGAGATGGAGTCTAGCTGAGAAATGACAACAGAGTACAAAACCAAGGAAAGGCCTGTTAGTGGGAACTGGGAACCCTAAGTCCCATCCGAGATACAAAGAAAAGAAACATTGCTGTTTGGAAGGTTAACGTCAGCAAGGCACCAACTGCTTCCAAATTCCAAATTGCACTGAATAGTTAGAGGGTATGTACCTGCCACCAAAGCACACACACACATCCCAGTGGACCCCGTTCTGTTCCAGCTGAGCTTCAAAGAATTGTAGGCAAATTATTCCAGGCTGTCTGTTATTTTTTGCCTCTTTCCTCTCACATGTCCTGGCCATAGAGCTACAGCAGACTGTGCAATGTAGCCTTACCAGCAGGTCTAAAGCATGCCATGCACTGCCAGGGACCTGCCACAACTCCTTATGCAGACATCAGGAACTATGCGAGGACTCGTTTAAAGGCCAACAGAGAGGAGGGGGCAGAAAAAGTGAGCGGGGGCAGGGGGGGCAATTAAGTATAAAAGTGTCAGGAGCTTTTGCTTGGCTAATCACAACTAGCACTCAGGGAAAGAAAACTATTTTCCAAATGCCAAATGGAGCTGCAGTAACACATCCCTTCCCCATCAGCTTGTTTTTTCACTGGGAAGACCACTGGAGAAAAAAGGAAAGTCAAAAAACTCCCCATCTCAGCAACCAGCAGCATAACACCTGGATTATTACCACAATGCAGCCCCTGGAAAAAGGCAAGGAGTTTATTTTTTTGACACAATAAGGCCCGAGAATCCATTAAATCAGGGATTGTGGAAACGTCTGCCTTAAAGTCCCTGTATCTTTACCCAGTTTGAGTTTCTGCCCCTCCCCTCTTCACTACCACATTGCTACTTCAGAAACCAGTTGCAAGATGCACCAAAAAGCTGCCAGGTGACCCACCCTTCTCTTCGTTTTTCTTTTCATTTCATCAAAAGACCAGAAATTAATGAAGACAGGATGTGCTAATCTCTGTAGTAATGCTGTAATCGACCAAGCAGCTCAGAGAATAGAGGAGGACAGATGTTCAGAAACACCCACCTTTGTAATTGGATTTTCAATGTCACCACATGATAGACATCTTGTAGCATGTCAGCTACTGTTGCATCTGGTGCATCAGTCACATAACTGAGAGGGAGGGGATTCCACCTCCCAAGCTTGATTATTCCTGAAAAGAAAACAAAAAATTTATACTTTGTATATTACTGGCCATTTACTAAACCCTTTGATAAGCTTGTTTGTTCACTAGATTTGAGATCTGCCTAGAGGTTTATTGCAGTCTTGCTCGGAAAGATGTGTTGTACTGACTCCTGAAGCAAACAATAGGGAAGAGTAGGAATAGATTTTAAATTCTTAGCAGAGAGTTGCTGACATGTTCCTGGCTCTTAAATTACTTCAAGGAAGCACAGGAGGTTTCCTCCCTTCCCATCTTTCATCATCCCACCAAAGCGTCGTTCCCTAAGTTAGGACAAGCTTTAAATATTCTATAGTCCTGATTTTGCAATCTACAAAACCCTTCAGTAAATAAATGCATTAGTTTTGACTTGAACAGGAAAATTCTTATGTGTGGGTTTTTATCACACAGTTACAATCTAAGCATCGTATGATTCCCAGTGTGGATGAATGGCACGGGAAACCCACCAAGTAGGAAGAGTTCACTCCCAGCTACGAGTTGCACTATGCAGACAGTTGGTTTTTTTGTGAAAAAAAACCCAAAACAAAACAAAACAAAAAAAACCCAACCAAAAACCAAACAACTGCAAGCTGCTGACCGCAGATCCAAAATAGCATTCTGGGGGCAGGGGAGAATGGTGTTAAGTTCTATTTCTACTTCTGTACATCCAAGAGGGATCATCACCTCTTCTGGATGAGCTTGTCACAAAGACTGTAAACTTGGATGTCAAACCATTTGGTGCAGAGGTATTATTTCTCTTTAGACAATTGCAGAGGGCCCACCCACACCAAAACCAATGACTAATACCCAGGAATGACTTCCAGGAAGATGCCAAACAAAGAAAGCCACAGTGCCATCTCACATGAGAGCAAAGCAGTTCAGCCTTGCTCTGCACTGTTGCAACTGCTGCTTTCACTCCGTCCTCCACTGGGTTCCCACTGCCCCACTCTTCTGCTCATGCAACTGTTCTCAGCACAGCCCTACAAGACTCCAATCACCTTTTCTCCTATTTAAACTGATGCCTTCTGAGGTCTGCTCATATACTTTTTGGTCTTCAAAAAGACCATCTGTAAACTCTACTGCCAGAAATACACTAATACATGAAAAAACTATTTCTTCTGTGATAACAGGAGCTCCAGGAACCCTCCTTGGGTATCTGGAAGGATGCTGCGATGCCAATAAACCTCAAACCTCTCCTCCTCACCTCTACTGGCAGTTCTCCACCAGCTCTGGAACTATTCAAACTGAAATAAATGGTAAAAGCCTTTTATCCTGATCTCCCGAACATGATCACAAAATAAATACCACCTCTGAAACAGTGAAACAAAGCTTCTTGCACAGACACAGTAACAGAACACAATGCTTATGAGCCCATGAAACACCTGCTACGGAGTATTTGTGCCCCCATTCCTACATAGGTTGAAAAGGAAATAATTCTTGTACAACTTTTCTGCAGCACTGATGCATTGCTTTGCAAGGTATTCTACCACACACTGAAATAAGCTGGAAGCAACCTACTTCATCCCCAGCAGCACAAAGTTTCACTGTAACATGCCAGTAAAGATGGGGTAGTATTTCAAGAGCAGATTAGACAGCTTTTGGCAAGGGGAGATCTTGTCCAAATGAAACAAAAAGTTAGTAAGTGCTGCTTGATATCCAATGCTTGAAAATGGGACATAAACAGAACAAAAACATTTAAATGATGCACTGTTTCAGTATTAAGATTTAACAATCTGGTGCTGAATATGCTGCAGTATAAATAGTGCCTGGACTCAGATCCAGTAGAGTAACACACAGCACTCATTCACAGCACCGTATGTCTCCAGTGCTGGCTCCTTGAGTCATATCCCACTTGCCAAGAAAAGCTGTTTTTCTTAAGGGGATAGTTTACTTAATGTTATCTCTGGTGACAACAAGAAATGCATATAGTACAGCATATATTAGTCATGAAATGAGCATCAAGGGTCCACTGAGTGAAATACATGCTGGGAAAACACAGTTTAGCTGCTGACTTCCTTCACCCCCTTCTGCTATATAATAATTTAAAGCAAAATCACCTAAAAATCCAGAAATCTATACCAGCTTCACAGAACACTTGGCTTCCTATGTTTAACCATGCCAAGTTTTCATGTAATTGAAAAAATAAGCATCATATGTGCCCCATAAGTCACATCTAAATTGGTAATATTTTACAAGAGGCTTTATTTTTCATTCAATTAAGGAAAGCACTCAGAGAGCACACCATCTGCAACTGCTCAGGCCTGGCAATGCTGGCAAGAGACAAAGAGACGGTCAGGGGTCACTGAAGTTACCAAAGGTGTCCCCAAACTAAGAAAGTTTAAAGAGAAAAACCACAACGCAGCCAGAGTGCACCATGGGAAATACTATGCAAATTGCTTTACAGGAAATGTCTGCTACTACTGGAAGTTAGGTAGATTTTTTTTTTTAATCCTCCTCTACAACTGGAGAGGAAATTGTTTTGGCTGGATTTAGACAAACACAGGTGTTACCATAATGCTCGGTGCCTCTGCACGTTAACACCTGCTGCGAGTCCTTTACTCTGTGTTACAGCACTGCTGATGTACGCTATTTTTTCAGCTGGTGTGATATGATGTGCGAAAATTTTTTTTCCAGAGCACATTAAGCTGGTCCAAGCGATAGCCAGAAGCCATGGTTTCCATCCAGCTCCTCAGCAGACTCCACAGGTGGTTTATTTCATGGCACTGACACTGTACTTAAGACAACTCTTGGGCTGCACTGGGGAAGATGGTGCCACCTCGGCAAGCAAACATGCTCTCTGCACGCTAGCAGACATCTCCAAATGATTCCTTGGAAAACTGTGAGTGGACCAAAATTTTCCCCCTAAAAAGGTCTCTTCTCATCCAGGACTATGTATTCCTAGTGTAACAGCAACCCCACAATGAGAACAGCCTGGCAGCAAGGGGTCACTTCCACATACACGTTTTTTATTGTTCGTCTCATTGACTCCAAAAGGTACAGCTCAGGCCTTTGAAGGAATCGCTGGAAGTGGCCTAGCTGAGCTTCTATCCTACCACAGCTGAGAGCTATGAGTGGGGGCAGGAATGAGCAAAGGTCGCTGTGTTACTAACAAATATACTACTACTCCAGGAATATCACTCCTCTGTCAGCTCCAGACCTTCTCAAAATTATCTGTGGGTAACACAGAGCAGATCAGACTGCTCGGGAAATCTGAGAGCACATCTTTCATGAGATCACAAAACTCTTCTGTTAATGAGTCCGGTTCTCATGCCAGTATCAATGATCCTTCCGGAGTCTTTTTCCTGTAAGAGTTTTTTGAAGGGTAAATTCAACAGATTTCAAAGCTTGCACACATTCAAGAAATGGCCATACACTAGAACAGTTCTCAAGAACTCATCTAGAAATGGATCAATGCAGCCCAGGCCAGATAGTCACTTAAAGACAATAAAAAGACCAAACAGTTTTCTCAAAAGATTTTATTTTCTTCCAAAACATGTTTTAGAAGAGATTCTCTATCCACACTGGCTGCTGGTTCTTGAATGGCATGTCCTTCTACAGACAGATCTTTTATTAAGTTTAATCTTCAGCTTCATCAAAATGCAGACAGGGGAAAAGAGACAGTTACCTAGCTTAAAATTTGTGTAACACCCCTTACCCACAGGAATGCCAGAACACACAAGCAGCAAACGTCTGTGACCTTGAGTGTCGGATTCACACGTAACAACCACTGCAAATCGTTGCTGTCGTTCCACTCAGGCCAGTGATGTACCACCCTGCCAGAGGGCTTTCAATTTAGTTTCATTTAAAATGCAGCTCCTTTGGAGCTGAAGGAAGTAGTAACTACACAAGGCAGAGCAGAACAATACATTGAACATACTAAACGTGGCTGACCTCCATACCTAGCAGAACTTTTCCCAGGATCTTCACAACCTTTATTTTACAGTATCACCTGAAAGAGTGATGCATTCAAAGCACTGGGGTTACTGCTGGGACTTCACCCTAGTGAAACGTTAACTGAACAGATCCAAGGTTGGAGCTGAAGCAGGCTTCCAGAATTACTATGTTAATCAGGAGCATAACAACAGCAAAAGGCAAAAAGCTGCTTTCCTAGAAAAATACAGCTAAGCTGGCAAACCCTTTTCATTATTATGTAGCTTATACTGTCCCAGCAAATTATTTACCTATAAGGGCGAGAAGCCTCGTGTGTCTTTGTGAACAGAAAGACATCCATACAGTACACTCACTCTAAGAATGCCACACCTGGGGTTTAGAAAATACATACACACATCTCATAGCCTAGCTATGACACTTCTTGCTCATAAACAGAACAAAGTCTGGGTCCTGCATCTCCCAGTCACCTGCACAATTCATTTTTTATCTGCATAGCGCCATGGGAATTGCTGGGGCATCTCACGGACACTTCAATACATCACTCCTATAAAATCAAACTCTTAGAATGGGGCGTTTTCCAAACTCCTTTTTGCAGCTAAACAGAGCAAACACAACCAGAAGATGCCTCATGCTGTCACTGGCTCCTTTCAACACCCAGCTATCCCCTGCTCCCACCACTCCTGATTTAACCTTTCACAAATGATGAGCATACCTGAGTGACACCTTCAGTGGATACTTGTAAGTAGGTCATGCAGAATTAATGCAACTTACTTAAAATGCTAATCTGCTAGGGTTAAAATTTAGTCATAGGATCAAATAAAGGACATTTTGGAAGTTCCTATTAGCTTCACCATCCCCACCTCAACATTTTTCTGGAAACAGATACAAAATGAATCACAAGTAATAGTTGCCCAAATATGTACAGAGAGGGAAAGAGAAGGAATTTTGTGTTCTTTGGCTAAAGGGGAGAAAGGATAGCAGAGAATACTGATTCCTTACCAAATATTAAGAAAAGCACTTGTCAACACTAAGCAGACCAACCATTTGAATCCCTGATGCACAACACCAAGAACTCTCATTTTCTGCAGCATGGGTAAACGTCACCTGCTGTGAGACTCACATAGGGTGAGGTATTAAAGCAGACAGTTGCTCTCCTTGTGGACTGATGGACGCCACCAGGCTGGGAACCGGAGAAGGGCAAAGCTTGTTTCTTACACTAGAGCCCAACGTTCAGTAACACGTTGCAGGCTGTGGCAGCACACGTTACACCCGGCTCAGCCCAGCACACATGCCCGTACAGTCAGACACAGAGAGCACCACGGTGTTCCTGTGAGCTTCAGAAAGGCTGAAGGAATAGGCAGTGCCCAGCCCAGGGTGAGATCTCCTGGGCTGTATTTACTCCTTCAAAACGTGCTGAGCAAACTCAAGTCTGTGGAGTTGTACCGGCACAGAGCCATGCCTCCCATGGCTGTGGCGTGCTGGAGCTGTGCTAGGTATGCTAGCATTCGTTTCCCTGCATCATGGGATCCACAGCCCGAGAGCGGCCAACTGCAAATACAAGGCTGGGCAAAGAACACGACCGACATTTGCTGCTGTGCTGTGAGCTCAAGCAAACAGTTTGGTTTAAACACCTTACTTTTTGACAGCAGTTCTTACCCAGACAACAGGAACGCAGGAGAAACTTCAGATTAGCATTAGCACCCAAACACTTTGATTCCTTTTACAGCTCCAAAGGAGAGACCTCCAGGAAACACTCACTAGAACCCCTGCTTCTGGGACCATGAAGCCATTCATCTATCAGCCGCTACTGACAGAGCGCCCCTACAAGATGGGTAGGCTCTTGTGACGTTGATTGCATCTGTTTATCCTCTTCAGAGCCATCCTGTCCCTATGCTATAGCATGTAATTTTCCTTTGTTCAGCTGTGCTTTGTTACAGAAATTAAAAACTGCCTGTCCCATGTAATAAGTATATAGAATTATTTATCCATAAATCAGTTTGCAGGAAATCACTACCCTGCAGTACATAATAATTCAGCCTGTGTTTCTAACCTGTACGCTGGCTGTAGTATATCATCGAACTGTAACTACATAAAGGTGTAATTTGTAGTTATTATTGTTAATCCAGCAAAGGGAATGACTTTTCAAGCAGAAAGGAGAAAAAAGCAACGGGAACAATTGAGGAAAAAAAAACCAAAACAACCCAATGGACTATATTAATTTTTGTATTATATTATTGAGCTGCCTTTTCTAGCTCTTAGGGAAATTTAAAAAAACATTATACTGCCTTTACCCATCATTATAAGGGTGCCTGTATTATTCTACTGAATTTCAATCAGTGACATATTGGGGTAATAGATGGGAAAAATAATCCCAGCATAATCCTCCCCTGCACTTCTAAAGTGCCTTTCATCAGAGGATCCCAAAGCACTTTAAAAACATTAATTAATTGAGCTTTGTAACGTCCCTATGAGGTAGACTGTGTTATGCCAATTGACATATCAGTGATTCAGTGATTGAAAGCACACAATTAACATAATCCTATGTTTATGCCAATACAAAAGAATCCCCCTCCTTCCTCACTGCAGTCCATAATAAATAATTCAGTGAGAGAACAGGAATAAACTATGTGATTACACTGTGATGTACACATCCACAAATCAACAGGAACACCCACACTCCCTGAATGACGAACACTCCACCCCAGCTCATGAGACTTTTGCAACTTCAGGGCTCTGCACAGAAGGGGAAGGCATGGCTGAGCCAGCCAGAGAGCTCTGGCAGCGCAAAGCCCCTTGTACGGCTGTTGCTGGAGGTCCTTGCTATTGCTCTTTTAAAATGCTGTCATACACTATGTGTACCAACGGTGGTTTACAGAATTAAATTTTGCGGTGCGACAACGCATCCATGAGCTGGCAAATTTAAACACTCATATCTAGCCTTCTGGCTTGCACATCTGTATCAATACAGACTATGCATTTACATGATTATATATGATATTTATATGACTGTATTAAAATGTTTATAGAAACATGGATGTGAGCAGCTATCAGTAGAAAGACTTAGTGCTACGAGGTTTAATTGCTGAACTTCATAGTACTTTCACAGATGAAAATCACTTTGATATATGAAGCTTGGTTTGAGTTTTTAACATTTTGAATGCTAGTGTTGCCTGTTCCTTTCCTCCAGCATGACCGTACTCAAGTATTTGACTTAAATAACATACACCAAACAGTTTGATGCCTTGTAATTCTATGTATCGGGTTTACATTTTACTGTAAAAAGATTGTGCCTCATGTAATAGATGCTGCTTCACATTTGGGAAACGTTATGTGAGGACCCTGACTTTTATTAGATTAATTTAATATACGCACTAAGTTAATAGACTAAATTAATAAAGATCTTCTTAAAAAAAAAAAAAAAAGAGGGGGAGAGAGAGAGAACAGAATGAACCCACAAATTAAATAAAATTTTCTGAAGCT
>JAVJGI010010226.1:0-48986 GCA_035590275.1 Ibycter americanus
CTGTGCCTGCCAGCTCAGCCTCCTGCTGGCAGCGCGGCGCGGACTGGGGTCTCCATTTCCGTCCTTCGCAGCTCCCCGGAGCGGCTGCAGCCTCCTGGGCTGGCCCGGGGCACCCGCGGCGCCGGGCACGGGAGTGGGGGCCGCCTTGTGCTGGCGGCGCGTTTGCCCGCGGCTGTGGTGCGCTGGTTTGTGGGGTTAGGGGTAGGCAAACCGCATCCACATGTCGGGTATCGCTGGAGGAGGTTATCGGCTTCGTGAGATGTCTTCAGGCTCTGTCACGTACTGAAATCTGGGAGCGAGGGGAGAATGAATGTGGAGGGAAGAAAGGTTACCGGCTTGCTCAGGGATGTTTAATATTATTTAGGGGAAAGATATAAATAAAATAAATACCGTGGGAGTTTGTGCAGTTAATATGGGATAGTGCTTTTTCTCTCTAGTGTTAGGCTGTTTCAGTGGTGAAAATTTTTAAGTAGAAACTACAATGTTTGGGTGACTGGTACCTAGTTTTCTTCTAGAAAAGTTTCAGAATAAGTGGAACTTTATATTACTGTTCTCAACAGCTTTGCATAAAATGTTTTCCCTTAGAGGGATAATCTAGCAAAGAATGGTGAGTGAAAAATAGGACCTGTAACTGAGATGTCTTTTACTGCCTCTTGCAAATGCTTCTATATTTATACCTTGGGAGTCGCAGTTAGGTGCTGGCTTCTTTTTTTCTCTGATTTGACTCTCTTGAAGGCACAAGAATCTAGAAAGACAATCTGGATGATTGTTTTCCTCTTAGGGGTACAATCTGTCTGGTTTTTACTTTCCTGCTTTTCTTTCTACAGTGTGTGAAGACTTTTATAGGCACACCAGGAAGATAGGTCTCTGCAGCTGTGTGTATCCAGACTGATGTTCGAGATTTTGCTTTCATGTATAACATCATTTGCACGTTTCAGTACCAATAGCTGTGTATAACTATCGATGTAATCATTTGGTGGCTTCTAGTGTCAGGTTCTCTTGGTTAGGTACAGGTATTCACGGTGCTCAAATTGTGCTGTTGTTGCCAAGGCTGTTATGTTTGCCTCGTGTTGGTAGATCTTTTTCAAATTTGTGCGTAAGTAGGCAAATAATTGAAATATTGCCAGCATATGGGCTGAGAGTAGTTTTACATGTGGGAGTCTCTTTATCTTCTTTTATTTGCTCTCTTATCTGATCATACCACTCTTCCTTTGACTTGGAATGATCTTACTTTCACAGCACCAGTGTTGATGGCTGCTATTTACCATCAGGGACCAACATTCAGTGTGTAAGGGTATTTGCCCCTTAGTGGAACAACCCTCTCTTAACCTCAGGCTCTTGACAGAACAAATGCTATGCTTTTACTGAGTCCTAGGTTCCTACATGTTACTGGTGCGTGTCTCAGGCTCCTGCTATTCAGCTTCCTCCAGCCAAGCTCATCTTCTCTCTTGTTTACTTCCTAGTTTATCTCTGTGGCTCAGCCCTTTCCCCCTGCGCAGAGCTGGGCAGTGACAGTGTCTGTTCTAGGGTATGAGCCGTGAGTTGCTCTTCGCATTGTGAGGCTCTCAGTTTCCTTCCTGTGAAATCATCCACAGAGAGCCTTAGCAGCACACTGACTTCTAGCAGTCCGGATAGCTTCCTGCTCCACACCAAATCATAAGGCAGGGCATTTGGGTAGAGTTTTTTAAGAAAGCATGGCTATAACTGTAAACTAGTCTGGAAATAAGGACAGTCAGCAGGATGCTTAGTTGTCTTGTGTAAGGCTACGTGGCCTGTGAGCTGCCAGTGAAAGTCCCCTTCCGTAGGTTAATTTGATACCTATAAAAATGAATGTATGCTGAAATCCTGTTCAGAGGAGTGAGCAAGAAGTGGATGGTTGTAAACCACACTGAGCCGCAGCTGCTGTGAATGCAGAAGAACTCCAGCCTCTACATGTCTGTCGGCACATCCTTGACACTGTGTAAATGCTCCATTCATATCTCCTGTAACTTAGATCTCACCGCCGTTTGCTTCTCCAAATGTTGCTAATGCAGACAAGCTACTGTGCTCTTCCAGCTCCCATTGCCACACTGGACACCGCAGCCAACCCCATTCTTAGGGTGCCTGTGGTGCTGGCCTCCTGCCAATGTAATCGCTCAATTTGCCACAGGGTTTGCTATTTTAATCTTAATTCTTTTTCTGGAAACAGTGTAAAGCAAGTTAGGAGGCCATATCTGACTAATTTCAAAAAATTGCTGCCAAATGTGGAAACTTTGTTCAAACATGCTGTTACATCGGGAGTAAGATTTTTATTTTTTTTTTATACAAGGCTGGGACTTCATGAAATCACTGGTTTCATGGTATAGGAAGCCGATGATCACTACGCCTGTTTCCCAAATACTGTTTGAGTTCTTGAATTGTTGTTGAACTTGCTGAAACATTGTGCCTGTACGCTTTTTTTTTGCTTTCAATAAACTGCGAAAAGTAAAAAATCCAAATAGATTTTTTAGATAATTTTTTTTAAGAAAAAGAAGTTTCATAGTGCAACATTTTGATATTTTTTCTTGAAAGACAGAAGAATGTCAAAGTGGCATAGTAAAAATACTGCTGTTTAAAGAATTGATTAAAACTTGTGTAAACTTCTGTAACTTATGTGAATACCAAACAAGGTATTTGTAATTCTAAACCTCGCATGCTATAGATTCTCTTTTTCTCTGAAAGGATATTTGATTTTTGCCTTCTACTCAAGGTCTTCATTTATTGTTGAAGCAGCAGTTGTCTGAAAAAGTGTCTTCGTGAAGGGGGTTATGGCTTTGCATGTAAAATAAAAACTTTTTTTCCTAGCACAAGAAACAACTTTGAGCCTTCTGTCAAACTAGTGAAACTAAGATTGTTTTCTCCCTTGTCATTTAGTTGTAAGTTACTCTTCAACTGTTAATAAGCTGTTGAAAATTTTAAGTCTGTCTTGTTGTTTTTCAGTGCAGGTACTTGTTGATGCCCATATATTTTCCTGAAGATACATGATGGTTGGATATTGATTCTCTTTAGGACTCTTTAGTCCTAAATGTGGCAAAGGGAGGGGTGTGCTCGTGCCTTACTTGATGAGGTTGCAGTTTCTACCACCCCATCTCATGGAATTTAAGTCCACTTGTCTTAGAAAGGCTTTTCTGTATTCTTTTGGGGGTGGATCTGGACCTGTTTGTACTGTGCTAGTTCTGCTGGTATTGCAGAGTTGCCCAGTTTCTTTGGCTTAATTTTAGACAGTAAATTATGCTGAAATTCATTGAAAGCTGCCATACATAGAAGAAGAAATGAGAATTTAATGTACAGCTTCAGTGCTCTCCCGTTTTGTGTGAGAATTTTTCCTTAATTTTAAATTGCATTTGACAGTTGCAACCTACAAAATGCAGTGTAACTCTTTCAAGTGTAGTGTTGTCATGGCCTGTGTATTTTTCTAAGGAAGAAAAAGATTGTGTATTATTATGTTGCTTCAGCTACCTGTGTAGTCTTAACGTGGCTTAAAGGTGAGGTAGTCATTTGATGGAAAGATAATTGATGTTTTCATATGTGCAAACCAAACTTTCTCTTTTCCTTAGTGAACTGAAGTATACTATTTGGTATATGAGAAGTGAAACATTTTTTCTAGCAGTGATTCTCTTACTGACTGCAGTTACATGGGATTTTGTACACTTATTTTTCCTTTGTCTCAAATTTTTCACTTTTGCAGAATCGTCATGTACTGATACGTACTTAGTGGTGTGTTATAATGTATATAGAAAGAGTACAGAGGAACAGCCAAACCTTCCTGACTTCCAGGAAAGTACTGCTTTCACAATTTATATGACCTCTCCTGCACTGCTATTGCCACCAGTCTTCCTCTGTTGCACAGAAGGGTGGGAAAGGGAGTTAGTTAAATGCTTTAAGCTCTGTAAGAGAAAATATGTCTTGGATTATCATAGCATGGTTTGTTCTTCTACCCACTTAGAACAGTATAGGGGGGAAAGATTTTTTGATTTCAGAAAGCAGCCTCTCCAAATACTTTTGGTGTTCCAGAAGTTGCAGGGATCAAGTCGATGAATGTAGTAAACTTTAACTGCTAAACTGGCTTTGCAAACATACGGTTCTAAGTAATTAGGAACTTCACGTGCCTAATGAAAGTCTTGTTTGTGTCAGCTAAGCATGTGCTGACAATATCTTCACAAAACTTGCAAGACTTGTAAAAAATTTTGTTGTGTATTGCCTCCTTTATTTCAAACGTTAGCAGAATACTTGGTTAGATTTTTAGTGATGGAATTTTTAATGCTCAGACTACCAGAAAATATTGCTAAATTTGAAAATTAAGAAAAGTCAACCTCCAGTATCTTATTTTTGTTAAGTTATGAGCTAGAAAAAAAATAGCTGGTGGAAAAAATGACATAGTTTTAACTGTGGTGGCTATGGGTAGGGATCTCTTCCATGCATTGTCTAATTAATTTGCTTTAGCGTCATGCATCCTTTCTGATGCACACACAAAGCAGCCGACTAGAATATGAAGCATCTCCTATCAACCAGGGAAGTACAGTACTTTCCAACTCAGTGCACGGTGGTTTTTTGTTTTCTTTTTACAGTTATTGTAATACCCAAAGTTCAACTTAGGTGTTTCCTTATGCATTTTATGCTATCAAAATTGGAAACAGTAAGACAGACCCAAATAACATCATCCCTAGATACACGACACAAGTCCAGTCTATCTCATGTCTTACACTAGAGTTGTAATTTGTTAGTACATAGTTCTCTTTGCTAGCCATTTCCAAGAATTAGTGCTTCAAAGAGATTTTATTAGTACTGTCCAGGAAGTGGTTTTTTTTTAATCCTCAGGCTGAGGTGTTGCCCACATTTTTGTATACTTGTGAGTCTTTTAATAGATGGTGTCTTTCATTGTGTTTAGTGAGCACCATAGGTTAGTGCAATTCATTCTAATCTCTCCATTTTAAGTTGTTTTTTGCTTTTACTGTTCTCAGAGTAAACTTAGTGCTTTTTATTTAAAAGTTTTATTATGAGTGTTATTTAATCTGTTTCTGTAGTCTTCCTTTGTATTTTGTATTGAGGAAAAACACTTCTAAATCTCTTTTTCATGGGTTTGCTGCGGCTGTGAAGCCATGTGGTACCTGGTGACCAGGCTTTCTAGAAAGAAAAGTTTGGGGCTTTTTTTTTCAAACTGCATGACTTCACAAAACTGGGCACAGCCAAGGTAGAACGAAACCATTGATTTAGATAGGAAAGTACTGTTGATAATGATATAATCAAGACCGTCCAAAGCTTGTCTTGCTGTTTTTCTCTCTTGCTGCCATCAGTGTTGTCTTTTTGAATTCAATTCTCATTGAGCTGTCCACAGTGCTGCTAAATTTTGTTTGTATTTGGGTTGTATAACAGATTAACATTTTTTTTATCACAGATGTGGCAAGAGTAATTCATTCTCTCCTGTTGTCATTTGTTTGTCCTCTTCCATTTTTTGCCAGTGCTGCTCAGCTGTGTTTTGTCTTTGTTGTAAGTTTTAGGCTCCATTCAACTTTCATTAAACAAGCAACTGAAAAATAAAACTTTGTTGCTGAAGGTAGATTTAAAAGTTGTTTATGTGTCAGCCTGTAGTTTTACACTCATCTTAAACTAGCCTAATCCAGCCCTGCTGCAGAAAGAAACGGTTGTGCAGGAGTTAGTGTGGGAGGCTGCCTTGTGCACTGCTGGGCAGACCAATCTCAACTGAAACCAAGTCCTGTTCATTCCTTGCCTTCATAGCCCCTCCTAGTTAGTTTTAGCTGCTTTGCTTCTTTGCAGGAGCACTCACGGTAACACACTTTTTGGGATCATAGAACAGAGTGAACAGCTGCGTGAAGGCAAGACTTTGCTTTCAGTGCTAGTTCAGTCTTACACCAGCTTCAGTTGTATGGGAGCTTATTACGGCCTGAAGTGAAGTTGTTATGGCCTGGGTCCCAGCATTAATATGTGCCATGATAGCTCTGCCGTTGTGAAAGTCTTTGTCTTTGAGAGAAGTATTAAAATATTTAACTTTTCAGAGATACAGAATAACTACACGCATCTGCAGTGTCTTAGGCTCCACATATCTTTCCCAACAGCTCTTCTGGCAACAACCCGATCACATTCCGTTGCACAAGTTGCTTTATAATCAGAAGGTGGAGAATATGCTTAATGTTAACTCATTCACCTGTGTGAAGAGTTAAATCACGTAGCACATAATTTCATGAAATATGTATAAGTCTGACGACAGTGTGTTTAAACAGTATGTGAATTTGATGTCTCATTATGTCATTTTGAACCTGTGTTGGGGTGTGACCGAAGCAGGGTGGCTGCAGAGCAAAAAATAAGTCTCCAGTTTTTTGAGGAATAAACTAATCTCAGCATGTCATCTTGGGAGCTTGAAAATACACTTTTGAAACTATGTTGGCTTTACAGTGCAGATTAGTGTATAGGCAGTCAAATTGATGATTTTATATGTAGTCTAGAAAAAAAAATTGTAACTCTTTTCTGGCCAGGCAAGGAGCTGACTTGACAGACTGTGTTACATAACATGGGTGGCTCTGTTTCAGCTACTAATGTCAGATTGGAGCTTTAGAACTTTTTGTCTTAGTGATGCTTTTTTTGTGTTCTTAGTTCAGTCATTGAATTTATGTTAGAGCTTATTAATGTGAGAAAATAATGAAATTTACATCTTAATTTAGTCGTAGGAAGTGTGTGCGGATGGACTAATTTAGATTTATTTTAAATAAGCCAATTTTAGAAGAATTCCCAAGAGGGGAGGTTTCACTGGCTTAGCTAGATCAATCTAAAAATTGTTTGAAGTTAAACTTGTCATGTAGATGAATAAGGCTTTTAAACATAATTATTACTGGGGCCTCATTATATACCTTCTGAAACTTGTTTAGCAAGTGTTTACTATTAAAGGACAGGCATCTATTCATATGGAGGGTAAATTCCTATCTAAATGTTGCTGTGTTCTTGGCTTTTCTTATCCTTTGATAATGAACTTATTTCATTGTCCTTTCATAGAATTTGTGGTTTGCAGTGAATGCTCCCTTTCTATTGTTTTCTTTTTAATCAGTCCCTCTGCTGGTTGTGCTCTCTTGCCCCATCATACTCCTCCATTGTTTCTGAAATCTTTATTTGTTCCCATATGGAGGACAAGACATTGGGAGAGCAGGGGTTTTCTTGTTTGTGCTTTTTAACTGCCAGTGAAATGTAAGGTTTATCAAACAATAGTGCTTGTCAACATCAGCTGTTCTGACTAGAATATTTCTGTTGAGAAAACTAATGTGAGACATGGGTTTAAAAAGAAAACCCCCAAAACCACCAACCCTCCAAACCACAAAGAAAACAAAAATAAAATAGAGAAGAAACCCAAGTTCAGGTAGAAATGACAATACAGAATAACGAATGTCTTTGTGAACCAGTATACTTTTTGGGAAGATCTTCAGGGTTTAATGAGGGAATACTTAGGAATTATTCATATGGATTCAGAATATTTGCATAAGGGTGTGTTTTTTAAAAGGTGAGAGCTTCATTCAGAAGGTGGAAACTTCCCACCGGGGCAAGGAAGTGAAACTTCATTGTTTGGGTCTCATTATGTGATTAGAATACAGTAGTGGTATTTTTTTTTAATTGTTTCTGACTTCCAGATCCCCTTTAACATAAAATTTCAGTGAAGGTATAGGCCTGTCTGTAGGAAACTTGTATATGCCTTTTGTTTTTTAAACTTAACTTTCACAGAATCCTTAAAATAATGCACAGACCAAAAATAGAAATTTATGGGACTAGGTGCCACATAGAGTAGTGTTTTGGTAGTGACACTGCAGGAGAACATAAATTATTTCCGGGACGGGGGGGAAATCTGTGAGGATTTCTATCCCCCTATAGTAAGATGACATTGTTTATCATAGAATGGTTTGGGTTGGAAGGGACCTTAAAGATCATCTGGTTCCAGCCCCCCTGCCATGGGCAGGAACACCTTCCACTAGACCAGGCTGCTCAAAGCCCCACCCAGCCAGGCCTTGAACATCTCCAGGGATGGGACATTCACAGCTTCTCTGGGCAACCTGTGCCAGTGTCTCACCACCCTCACAGTAAAGAATTTCTTCCTAATATCTAATCTAAATCTATCCTCTTTCAGTTTAAAGCCATTCCCCTTTGTCCTATCACTACAGGCCCTTGTAAAAGTCCCCCTCCAGCTTTCTTGTAGGCCTCCTTTAGGTGCTGGCAGGCTGCTTTAAGGTCTCCCTAGAGCCTTTTCTCCAGGCTGAACAACCCCAACTCTTTCAGCCTGTCTTCATAGGAGAGATGCTCCAGCCCCTTGGTCATCTTTGTGGCCTCCTCTGGACTGGCTCCAGCAGGTCCATGTCCTTCTTAAGTTGGGGCCTCAGAGCTGAAAGCAGTACTTGGGGTGGGGTCTCACAAATTTTGCTGTCTCCTCCCATGGCGTTGCTGTCATGACTGGGGTGGCACAGTGCCACAGCTGAGTTTTGGTTTGTATCAACTAATAAGAGAATTTAAGTTGCTTACAAGAAGCAGGTGGAGGAAAAAACCCCAAGATGTAATAGGAAAAAAAATTCTCATAGGGGAGTTCTGCTGAAAGCCTACACTCCTGTCATATCTCAGTTATTCCATTATTCTGAAGCATTTTTACCCCTCTTTTCAGCGACGCTGAAAACCACAACCCTATCTCTTGAAACCGCATTAGATACTGTTAGATCTCTCGCATGTTGAAGATGCTCCTACAGCTGCTTTCACTATCTGAAATGATAAAATAAAGCATAACCTCAGCTCTTAACTGTGAAATTTCTATTTTGAAACTAAGCCATGAGAAGTTTCATGGGTTTGTAGATTAATCCAGTGTGGGTTTGGGAAAAGATTTCTTTTTCAAGAAAGGCATGTCTGCTTCTGAGTTACAGTTCAACAGTTGAGTTTTATAAATTAAAAAATATTTCAGGCATGAAGACAACTTAAACTTTTTATTTTTAGATTTTACACAAAAATAATGCTAGCCAAAGTCTGTGGGGATATGAATGTGCTTGCAAAGGTACAGCGCAAAATACAGCCATCCTAGCCTATTTCTTTAATAAGCTGAGGACAAACAATTTATGTGTTTCATTAAGTTGTATACAATGTGAATACCCCATGGAATGTGGATTTGGGGCCTCTATGGCACCAGTTTTCAGCTGGCGAGGCACAGCATGCTAGAAAGATACGCCAGTGGCAAGAGTAAAGCCCAAGCCGTTCAAGCTTGTTAAGCTTAGTGGAGCTTGAGTGCGTGTGGGCCCTGATGTGTCTAGTAATACAGAAGGCTGGAGGAGAGGCATGGGATGTAATGGCAAGGGATCTGGAAGGGAAAGGAAAGGTGTTGGTAGAAAGGTTGGGGGAGCAACATTGTGCTGAGAACTACCACTCTGGTTCAGGTGACTTTTTCCAGTGTCTGTTCATGAGCTTTAATAGAGGGTAGTTTTTACTGTTTGTAAGAGGGGTGTGGGGGGTAAATACAGAAGTACTAAGATGTCAAGGTGTAGAGGTAATGGAGTGTCATAGTGAGGTGTACAGTACTAGTGGTGGTGTCTGATGGCAGATTGTGTGCGCAAAAGGTGTTGAAATACTTAATGCAGGGGATTTGGGGCTGAGTACCCCTTGCTGAGCTCAGTTCTGCACCTGGCACTAGGTGGAATGTGCGTTCTGCTCGGGGCTGAATGCAAGTGCTTATTCATCTGATTTTCACACCAAGTAGTTTGATAGAAACTTCAGCCTATGCATTGAAGTAAATATTACTGGAAGAGTCAATTCTGTATAAAGAAGTCATGCTTTACCAGCCTTTTAGAGACTTTAAGAAAAAAAAAAAGAAAAAAAGATTAGAAGTAAAGACAGCGGAGGGCAGGTTTTGCCCTTTCTGGCATACCTCTGCAGCTGCAAGTGTCAGCTAATACAGAAGGAGGGGTAGCCATGTTTCTTTCCTAGCCTAAATGAAACATTTCAGCAAAAAAGGGGTAAGGGAAGGGTAATGTAGGATGATGAATACACAACGTCTTGTCTTACCTTCCGTAGAGAAGAGGCAGCATGAAAGGAGGAATAGATGCTAGTGGGTGGGGGTTTTTTCTCTTAAGAGTTGTGTGTATTCACTACATAGGCCTTTTGGAGTAGCAGAGAAGTGTGTGTATTGAATGGAGGCAATCTTTACAAATGCAGAAAATACTATTATATGCTTAATTTCAAACTTCTAGAAAAGACATCTGGAATTAGTTCATCATTTTCTAAGGCATGGAAAAGTGAATGAACAATTATGGTCAAGTGTGATAAATAGCACTAAATGTTCTCCATTTTCCCCCACATTGAGTAGAGGTTTGTCCGAAGATGGAGTTATTTTGTAGTTTGGATTCACATTTAATTTTAAACGGGGTTGCTGACTTGTGGGTAAGCCATAAGCATTGTTTGAATGAGGCTTGTTACTTGAATGACTTAATTCAACATTGCAGTTCATAATTAAAAGCATTTCTCTGCATCCCTTAAGAAGGATTTCAGTAGTACTTTGTACAGTTTTGCGTACAGGGATCAGTTAAGCCACCTGGTTTATTAACAGTAAGGATAGATGTTTTCGCTCTGTAGGCTCCTCGTGTGCTCTTCTGCCACTCACCCCACTTGCAGGTGGCTGGTAGAGTGGTGAGAACCAGCTTGTTTGTATTTGAAAATTTGGAGCATAGCTTTGAAAGTCTAGGCTGCAAGGAGAAGGTGGGAGGAAAAAGAAAGTACTAACACTTGGTGTCTTCTGCTATTTGGCGTTGTCCCAAAGAAGGGACAGTGTGGGCTAGGAAGAACCATTCTTAGTTTCTCACCTGCTGCTTTCTTGCTAAGGCATGGATCTCTTCTTTTTTGGTTCTCTGGCAATTTGTCTTGTAGTCTTTCACATATTTGTGTTTGAAATGTGGTTATAACATAACAATACAAAGCAAACTGGATGAATGTCTTGTTTCTTCTTTTCATTTCTGACTGCAACATCCGCTCCCGGCATTGGTGTCTGGAAGTGATTCTGGTCTCTGTGGATCATAGCGCTTTTGGCACTATGAAGAGATCACATCTCTGTGTTACAGAGGTCAAAAACTAACCAGGGTAACCAAGGGGGCAATAGATCTGTAACTGATTATTTATTCCAGGCAAAACAATCAGAATGATTTGGGTTGGAAGAGACCTTTTAAGATCATCTAGCCCATCCTGCCTGCCATGGGCAGGGATGTCTTTCACTAGATAAAAGGGTTGACTTGAAAGTTAACATTGCTTGAATTCTTTTGCAGTAAGTGACAATTATTCAGGAAAAATCATGTCTGGATCAGGGCTACAGAACATTAATGAGATTACAGGCTTGAAGGCAATGCTGTTTATCTAACGTTTTGACTCCTGGTTAAGGTATTTAATTTTGTACTATAACACCAAAGAATCAGAAGCAGTCTGGCAGAGTGGGATCCCTAAATGTCTCAATAGTCATGTGGATTTAAGATACGGTTAAATATGAGGACAGCTCCTTCATTTTTGCTCATCAGTATTGAAGCAGCTCTAGCTCTGATAGTCCACCTTGGCATGTGCAACGTGCTGTGGCTAGGAAGTGTGGTAGCTGCTCACTGAGAGACTGGAATAACCTTTAGAGAGGAACGCCATCAAAAATTACGTGAAAGGAGTTGTATACGAATCCTTGACAGGATCCGGGCACAGTTTATATATGGGCAGAGTGAGAAAAGAAGTAACAGAAAGGTAACACATGCAGAAGAAAATGGGGAATGCAGAAAGATAGTTGAGCTAAGTGTCATTAAGGGTTGGCTTCCAAGTGTAAATGGAGACACATAGTGGCCTGGGCTGAGCAGGTGTTTGAGAGAAGTACAGGAGCAGACTAAATGTGATGGGGAGTGGAGATACCCTATCCCCAAGTAGTCTAGCTGTTGATAGCATTTTAGGGGCCATTCCAGAAAAACAACAGTTTACCAGCGGTGGGGTGATGCATGTGTAGGAAACTCGTGGTGAATATGAGAGAAAGATTACCAGGTGTGTGTTCAGAGGGGGAAGGCACTCTGGTGCACAAAGATGGTAAAAATCCAGCCTTCAGACACAGGAAAGATAAACAAGGAGTAAGCGAGCTTGAGCTTTAAGAAAAGGAAGTGGAGATCTGCAGACCTAGTGATCCCAATGGATGGATACAAATGACAACTTAAACCCATGTGCTGGAGCATGCGTAGATGTGTACAGCTAAAGTTGCAGCCTGTTTCAAAGTAGAAATATGGCTCTAAGCAAATAACAGTTGTAAAGCTTTGTTAATCGCACTACCTGTTTACTTTGCTACCAAGTAAAAGAACAGGTAACATCAGGAGCTGATTTTGTTGTGTCCAATGACCACTTTGCATGCTGTACAACTTACTGGA
The DNA here is from genome assembly GCA_035590275.1 of Ibycter americanus. Classification (NCBI taxonomy): domain Eukaryota; kingdom Metazoa; phylum Chordata; class Aves; order Falconiformes; family Falconidae; genus Ibycter; species Ibycter americanus. The sequence goes on from JAVJGI010010226.1 coordinate 12,414, forward strand.
ATACGGGGGGTTCAGCAAGAGGTTAAAGGAGTTGTCCTAAGAAGTCTTACATATACTTTATTTGCATGAAAAATGTAAGAATTGTTTTTCCCTTTCGCTCTTTAACTATTTCCATTCCTTCCAGTTGTCTTATCAGGTTATTTACTAGGCTCTACCAAGTACTGTTTTTATTGAGGATGCATTATTAGCAGGAAAGCTCATTAAATCTTTTGGCAATCACACCTTAGTAAAACACCTTAGACAGTTGGTATCTAAGATAACGCTGTAACAGATATTAGATTTAACTGAAGTTCTGATTACATCATCCCTTCTGCTTCCCTCCAGCACTTTTCTCGTGGTTTGTTGAATTCTTGGGGATAATCGATAAGTCAGTTACCTTTGTTATACATCATCTAATCCAACAATGCTATAGCTTGACTGAAGGAACTTTTAGTTTCCATGCTCTAAAACATGCTTAATGGACAGCAGAGACAGACATACAGGTTCAATATAGATTCTTCTACTGCCATAATATCAAGGGACTATGAGCTGCAGCTTTGAGCTTTCCTTATCTTGTAACAAACACTGCCAGCCTTTCTCCTATCTTTCGCTAACGGTTCTTAACAGAAAGGCAGTGCAAAAGTTAAACTTCTCTATAAAACCCAGACTATAAGAAAACTTGAAGACAGTCCAAAGGTTGGGGGTTTTTTGTTGTTTTTTTTTTTTTTAGTTGGGTCCTAATAAGAAAAGGCTGATCTCCCTGTATTCCTTTCCTTGCTCTGACCGTATATATGTGTAAATAAAATACATAAAAATTCTGTGCAGATCATATTGGACATTTTCCACATTCTTTCTGATTTCCCTCTATTACTGGTATTTGAATAACTTTCTGGAAACAGGATTTCCCCCACCATGTGATGGTCCCTCTCCAAGTCTCCCATTCTCCCACTTCAAACCGCACTCCAAACAGAGGACATTGCCTGTTTGCAAGCCCAGTGAGAGGCTACCAAGGTGGTTAGGGGAAGAAGCACATGACATACCAGGAGAGGCTAAGAGAATTGGGCTTGTTCAACCTTAATAAGGCTAAAAGGTGATCTTCTGTCTGTTTACAACTACCTAAGGGGAAGCTATGGAGGCGATGGAGCCAAACTTGTGGCAGGTGCACCAGGACAGGGCTGGAGGCAGAAACAAACACAGGAAGCTCCAGTTGAGTATAAGGCAAATTTATTTTACCATGGGGGTGATCAAACACTGGAACAGGTTGTAAGAAGTGTTGTGGAAACTCAGTCCTTGAAGATATTCAAAACTCGACTGGACAGGTCAGCCTGGTCTCTTCCAACATCCGTTATTCTGTGTTCGTGATACTTGGCACCTCTGCAATAGCTGGTGGAGAGATTTTTCCAGCAGATGTGTCTCTTCCTTTGCCATTCTTGGTTCTTTTTAACCTGATTGTGATAAACACCTTTGTCCTTTTTTTGTTTCCTTCAGTTCTGGAGGTGAAATAGCTGATCACTAGTTGAGGACAAGCTTTTTTCCCCCCTTTTTTTCCAAGGAACGATGCCGCCTCTCTGCGTCTGTGTGTTTGAATCGGTAACTGACCTGGAGGCAATATGTGCAATGGTTATATAGTCTGTGCTGTCTGCAAGACTGGGGTTGGCAAGCAGGGTAGAACTGAATTACATATTGAATTAAAAATCTGTATACTAACATGAGATTTGGCCTTTTTTATTAAATAGTTGGGTATCAAGTAGTCAGTGTATCTCAAATACTTTGAAAAGTGCATCTGTTGTTGCGCAGCAATATCTGAGAACACCCGTAGTGATGATCCAGAAGAGTCGCCCTGTTGTCTGATATTAGAAACCTTAACTGGAAGTGGAGCTTCCAAATAAGGCTTCCTTCCTTCCCTTCAGTTCATTTAGAGACTATATATTTTAAGAAAAATGGTTTTAGAGAGACTTCCTATGGACAGATATAAGTTGCATTAGCTCAATGCTAAAACATACTGTTGAGTTGTGAAAACATCACCTGATTATTAAATGTGCGTTAGGACTTGCCACAGAAGGAAACTTATTGATATAATTACACTAGTATAATTATGCTCAGATGATTTCCTGTGTCGACAAGCCCTTAGATGCAACTAGTTTGGCCCCTTCTTATTTAGTAACTCATTAGGCCTCTGACTGCACATTAAAATTGCATAATTCTTTGCTAGAAAAACTTCAACATGCAAGTTTAGTGCTGACTGGCAGTGCTTCCAGGGTGCTGAGCAGACTAGCAGTTAAGCTTTAAAAAATGGTGAAGAATGAAGGACAAAAGAAAGGAACACTCCAAGTCTGGGAAATGGTTATACATTAAATGGTCCTGAAAAATTATCATTACATAATAGTGTGGATTTTGGAGTAGACAAGCTGAGCCACACTCATTCAAGAGAGTGGCTCATTCACACCTTTTATATACTGGGAGTGTCTTGGCCAGCTGACTCCTTGAGTCACTGCTCTCTTATCTCTAATTTTGATCCACAACAACATGCTGGAGTAGGAGCATGCACAGAGACAGCCTTGCATTTGCAATAGTTTTCAATTTGTAAAATCTGTACTAGAGCACCATTTCTGTGATTGTGCAGGGTTCCCCTACCCCCACGTTTCCCTCGCCACTCTCTTTTGACAGAGTAGTTTTGCTTGATTATTAATTTTATTTCAGAAAACTGCCATGAGACTGTTATTTTTGTAGTATCTGTCTTTTTCCAGTTTTCTTTTTTTTTTGGTAGAAATTGGAGTTCTGAAGACTGATAACTATGGATGTTTAATTCATCAAATTTACATAAACTATAATAGGAAGTCTGGTTTTTTCATGATAAAAATAAGCTGAAAGACAGTGTACTGGCACCTTACTATTCAATACCCATCTTACCTTATTTCACACCTTTAAAATGGGATTCTTGGTGATCTCAATCATCATATCAAGGCTGAAACATTCTAATTATTCATACTGTCATCTAGCAAATGAGCGAAGAGCTTCTGATACTTATCACATGGATGCTCTGGTTTATTAGTCTTTCATCTTCTAATTCATTCTTCTCTTCACTGCACTTTACAAGTAAAATCCAGGTATGCATGTATATTTTCCAGTGCTTTGAAATTCTGTCTTTCCAAAAGCATCATCTGATGGAGTCTCTGAAAAACAGGAATGGAGCAAATAACACGCATGGGGGTATGAATTTTGGCCTGTTTCCTTGGGCAGGGCATCACCTCAAGCTCTGGTGTCTGGCAGTATCCTCTGTAACACACCTCACCACATTGCAAAACCTCCCTGTAGGAACTTTTGTGCAAAGAAAAGTGTTCTTGTATTGGTATGGCTTCTGTCATGTTTAGAAGTGAGCGAGTGATGGGAATTATACAGGCATGCTTGAACAAGGAGTTGGGGCAACGGAATCACTTTGGATGTAGCAGTTGTGTTTTACGATTGAGGTTCATGGGTTTTTCTCTGATAGAAAAGAGTAGTAAGGCTATATCCTCTACTGTCAGCGCTGAATTCAGTATTTTGTGACTACGCTTCACAGCTGGTTGCTGTAATATGTATTATGCAAGATAGTTTGATTTTGCTACCTTAATTTGAGGCAGTAGTTCAAAAAGTGAATTCGGATCAACAGTTGTAATATTTAGTTTTTTTTCCCTTGAAGCTCAATTCACATCGCTCAGTTCTATAGTTAATGCATATGTATCTGTTTTATGTGACAAAAATACAAGTTCACTGCTCATCGGGTCAGTGCTGCTGTTTAATAAACAGTACTTATCTCCTTGAAGCAACACTCAGCCCTAAATAAGTTTGCCTAGGGAGTTGAGCCACAAATAGCTTCCTTTTTAAAATTATTTTTTTGTTGGCTCCTAAAAAAAAAATTACTGAAAAAATGTTTAACACGAAAATACAGGGTGGTAGTAGTCCTGCTTTCTGAACATCTCGGGGTTGTTTTTTTTTTTTCTCCATCAGACATGCAGGTTGTAGAACTGTGATCACGTCTTTCTCCAGGAGTTTGTGCTTCTCTCAGCATTTCACGTTGTTATTAAAACTGAGTATATGCACTCACTTTTATTTACTGTTTGTCACAAAAACTCCAGTGGAGGAATGTAATGGTGTGTTGAGCAACATGTGTTTGTGTTGATCCCTGATCACTTATAGATATGGCTTCATTCCACACCTGTGAGAAGTACTAAACAATCCCATTTTAATATAGAGAGAGGAGGAGGTATTGCTTAATTACGAAATTACTAATTTTTGCAGCATAGATGGCTTGGGGGAGGTGCGTTCCCCCCTCCATGATGCTAGCCTTTGTACTTCCAGATCTTGTAAGCTTAATGTTTTTTTTTTTTGTATTTCTGAAAACCGGCTGTGATGTACCAAGTCTGGCACAGAAAAAGGAAGGACAGGGGAATTAGGATGTGGCAGTAAATACAGAAATGTTAAAGGCATAAAAATAGACAGCAAAGAGAAGGGAAGTGCTTAATATTGATGAGATAATAGTTGACCAGACGATAGTGGTAAAATAATAGATAATGCAGCTAAAATGCAGAGTGTGGGTAGCAAGAAACGGAAGTGTTAAAATACAAATGCCAGGAGCCTGGGCAGAAAATTAAAATATTTTTTGAATGTGTGGTGCTAGGGGGATCATGGAATGACACAAAGAAATCATAGAATAATGTTAATGATGAGGACATGGTTTTCAAATGGGAACATACTGTTAATGGAAAGATGGAAATAAAAATATGTGCAGTGATGAGCTGTGAAGCGTTAAGCAGCAGACTGGCTGAAATCATAGGTGGAAGCCAGATTTCTTTGGGAAAATGACGGTAAAGAAGATTCTGGTGGAGTAGAGGTAGATGCTTGGTGCACATCTTCCTGATCTGATTTGGAGGTGGGTAATGGAAAGCTTTGTCATATTTCAAGTATAAATATTTGTGGGAGTATTTTTTTATGTTACTTTCCAGCTGTAGTGATAATGCTATAAATAACTTCATTAGTTGTTGTATCCAAAGCAGAGGATTCTTGCCGCTTAATGACACGGACACTTTGTGAATTTGTCATACCAAGCAAGGGGATATGGTGACTGGGGGGGCCACCTGAGTGAGTTAATCATCTTCAGAAAAACATTTGAAGTAAGCAGAGGCCCTCTAAATGTTAGGAAAAGATGACAAATTCGTGTCTTAGAAGTCCAGGTGTGCAGTAATTTTATAAAAAAAAATAATAATAATTGAGCAGAATTAGTCAGCTAAGTACTTGGAGTTGCCTTCAGGGATGTAAATAGGGAAGGTCAGATGCATAGACAAGAGTCTAGAGCTATTGTGTGAAACCTAAGAAGATACTTCACTTCACAGTACAGATGTTGACACTGCAAAGGCAAACAGTAAGAATAATATTCAACTGAGAATTGCTATATTTCCGTTGAAAGCAGAACTGAAGGAGTGCTTAAATTAGGGAGATGGAATATCTTTTATCACAGAAACCTGAAGTTTTAGGTCATGGAAATGCAAGCCTTTAGCAGCCAGCATCTTTAAAATATTGAGCAAGTTAGTGTTGGAGAATCACAGACTTTAATGGTAATGTTTATGAGAGGAAGGAAAAAAAGCAAATTTAACTTCTGTAACATGACATCAAAAGGGTATGCCTCAGAATGTTTGGAAGACAAGATTTGAAACAAGCTTCCCAAATGTAAAACAAATGAGAAAACTCAAGGATTTTTTTAAATAAATAAAATGACTAACAAAACCACCTATCATATTCCCAATGTCAAACCAACCTATCTGGATTCTGATGAAATGTCTGGTATGTGGAGAAATTGGTACTGAAAGTCACATTAGTAGAACAGTAAAGATAAGTAAGGAGATACTGATGAGTGGGAAACTGGCCATGGGGAGTGTTGAAGGGTAAAGCAGGGAAATGATGCTACTAGGGTTGGGAATGGTCTTGTTTATTATTGCATTGACAATCTTGGCACAAATGTTAGGAATAAGTACATGAGACTTTACCATGGGGCATGGGAGGCACTGTCAGAAGGACCTGAGCGTCATACAGAAAACAGCAGGATAATACATATGGGTTAAAAAAAATAAATAGTTTAAAGATCATGTAGTTGGGAGTTAATAGTGAACTGGGAGATGATCAGCCATAAACAACAGAGATGGCCACGCATGTGCTAACTGGTCACTGGATGTCCAGGAGTTGCCGTCCTAAAGCAGTGGTACAACAGGCAAAAGCAGGTTAGGGCTCGTGAACCCAGTGTTTCCAGTTGAGAGATGAAAGCATCAGTGTGATTGCGCTGGACCCTGATGGGACCTTGTGTAGAATAACACTTGGTCTTGTTCAGGAAAGGTGAGCTGAAAATGCATTAGCTTGAAAAATGACCAGACTGATGAAAATGTAGACTGGTTTATGAAAAGAGACTAATAGAAGTAGTATAGCCTAGAATAAAATATTAAATGGGAATTTGGTTTAAATCTAAAAAGAAAAGGAGTACTTAATCTGAAGGTCAGTGAGTATAACCTGACAATGAATAAATAAAAATGGAAGGATGTTTTTGAGCATTGGAGCATCGCAGTTCTAGAACAGCTTTCCAGTTGGGAAAGCGAGGGTGGAAAAGTGGTGACTGATCTATCACTGAAGGGATGTATACTGTTTCTGGTGCTAGCAGAGGACTGAATTTGATAATCCCAGGAAATCACACCTGAATTCTTAGATCAGTAATGAGAAGCCTCTTGGGTTGTTTCTCATATGGAGACTTTGCTGCAAGTTGTTATTGCTCTAGACCACAGAAAACCTGAGTACTGACGCTGCAAGAGTCTTAAATACTCTAGTTGGTACCTTATGCACTTCCCTGTGAATTTTTAATGGAATTTCCTGGATTAAAACAACTGCAAGCAGCTATTATGCTTCTCTTCACATTGTCTCATCTACAGCTGGTGTTTTGAGCTCAAGAATACAGTACAGCAGCAGTAGACTATTTGCTGTTTGCTTTCTGATTGAAGGAAGCAGTAGGATATAGTTTAATTCTAATACGTAGCATTTTCCAGAGAGCTGCAGTGTGTAGGAACAGCTCCTGTGTTGCATTCCCCTCTTCAGCAAGCTGTGCAGTATGGTCATTGGAGTAAAACATATTGCTGAAATGCATGCATTGTACTTGCTTTAGATGCATGCACGTCATCCAAATGTGATCACAAAGGTGGTTTAAGTGGTAGAAATTCCATCTTATAGGTGTTTGCTCAAATAAACACTGTTAGGTGATTTGTTTCAGTATCCTTTCTGAAATAGAGGTACTTTCCTGCAATGAAGATCTGGTTCTCACTTTCCCAGCAGTGCCTACTTGGCCTCTCAAATTCTCACCCATCTGATTTGTAGTATAGGAAAATAAGGAAAACTGATTTTAAGATTTTGTTCAGTAATCAGGGCTAGGAAATACAGCAAATAGTGAACCGGCATGGGAAGAAGACAGAATTCATGAACTCCTGATAGCAGGGTTGGGTTTTTTTTTCAGTTTTTAGATGAAGAAAAGTTACTGGTTTAAATGTGCTGTGCTTTGTGGGTCAAATAGCCTGTAAATTTGTCTAACTGACAGTTTGATATAGCTGATGTCTAATTTGTGCTTTCTCTTTTTTTCAGTGCTTGCCCCTCCTCCACCATTGCCACCACCAGTACAGGGATATGCCTTTAAACCCCCTCCTCGACCAGATTTTGGCACTTCTGGGAGAACAATCAAACTGCAGGCCAACTTCTTTGAAATGGACATTCCTAAAATAGATATCTATCATTATGAATTGGATATAAAGCCAGAAAAATGTCCTAGAAGAGTTAACAGGTAACACTGTGCTTTAGTTTTCCTCAGTTTATTAACATTCTTGTTTTTCTTTGAAAATGCTAGAGCCACGTGCCTGTCTTCATTGTTGTCTTGTAGGATGTGTCTGTCTTCAGTCATTGTTTGTACTGATAGCTTCCAATTTTGCATATCCATCAACAGGTGCTTTTTTCTCCAAGTCTTTCTGTACCAATCCACGATTTCAGTGCTAATTGTCCCTTATTTTGACTGATTTGCACTTGTCAGCATCTTAAGATGCTGCTGATCAAAGACACGGGTGACAGATGGATAAACTCTTAACTGTAGTGGAGCTAGGTCAATATAAGCCAACTTGATTAATACTAGTATTTATTACTTGGTATTCCTTGGTTAAATATTGGAGTGCAGTTGGCTGACAGGTCCTTCAGCAGGGAGTTGTGTTGCCAGCTTGTTTTCCCACCTTCCCCTACTGACAAGGGGAGGCAAACCCCATTTGATTGTGCTGCTGCGAGAGGATCGTGGAGGGACTAAATTAGGTAAGAAATTGTCCTTCATCAGTAGGTCCTATATAAGGGAAAGATGATGATGCTGAAACAGCAAGGTGAAAACATAGATCAGTTGGCCAAGAAAACAAGCAATTAGGTCTTGCATTTTGCATATGTGCCCTATTAGTCAGAGTGTGGCAACCTCATTGACTTGAAAGTGTGGTGTTGCCAGAAGTGAAACTTGGGAACAAGACTTGGCACTAACTGGAAACCACGAGTGTCATCATCATAACTACTTACATCTTGACTGTAGAGGATTGGAATGGCACGTTTATATATTCAAGAGCAAAACTTTTCCATATTGAAAAAGGTCATATGGGTGGAATATGCAGTCATGAACACGAACAAAGTGTGCAGTCAAAAAAGCCGCCTGAAAGCCAAAGTTTTCTTAACATGAATTAATGAACAGGAGTGCTTTATCCATTGTTACACTAAAGAGTCAGTGAAGATAGCTATTCCATAAAGTAGCATCACTATGCTTTGCTGTCCTGGTTTTTTTCCTGTGGTGATCTACTATAAATGTAATTTTTAAGCTAGTCAAGAATTACATTTAATTTTCAAAGCAAACACTGTTGTAAGTGTATTGGGCTGAACTGTCTTCTTGCCCAAGGGCAGCCCTGCTGATTTCACCAAGATACTCTTACTGCATTGGAGTGCTGAAAAACATTTTCAGCAGTCACTTCTTTCATAGTGGGAGCTGTGAGAGCTTTGCTTTCATTAACCCATATCCCCAGCACATCCTGCCACCAGCTCCTAGTCCTGGCAACTGGCAGGCTGCTGACTGATGCAGATTGCCATGCCTCTCTAGCTTCTCAGGGACCAGAGAGCTGCACAGCTCATGTGTGTGTTGTAGTTCGGTCTGATCACCTCCGTTATGGTTCAGTATGTGGGTGCTTGCTCATCAATGGCAGAGAGCATAATTATTAAATAAAGCAATTTTTCTCACTGAAAAGGCAGATTATATTCAGTAGCAAGTTCTTTCTCCACTGACAGCTTCTGACTGGCTCTGTTTTGTCAGATTTGTCACTCCCTCTGCTGTGGTAATAGGAGCAAGGATAAATCTACATAGATTAAATGCCTTTTGCAGTAAATAAAGATGTCATAAACACATTCAACAGTGGTATGAGGCATGTTTCTCAGTGCAGTGTGGGAAGGATACAAATGGGATTCACTTACTGAAGTATGTTTTATTTCTTTTGAGTGCTTATTCCTGTATGTGTTACCCTGTACACGCACTCACCTCGTCCTGGGGTTTTGTGAGCTATGACCTGTGTAGGCCTACATGTATACCTATATTTTTGTGCTTACACACAGCCTTATGCAGGATGCACATGTAGTGCAATTCTAAATGATAGTTTTTCAGCTGGCTTACGTATATCTAGTATTTTGGTTACATAATTCAGATGTATATTTATAGTAAATATTTTTAATCATTACTTTATATGTAGTAACCTCTAGAAAGGGTAGAGGGGGATTTTATTTTCATTTATGCTACTCCATCATCTGTCCCAGCTTCATTCTTCAGTTTTATTCCAGGACTTACTCCAGCTTGGACTGTGACCCTGCAGACCCGCTGCAGGGATGTGTATGGTGTACATGCAGGTTCCATGCTGGTGAGACATGAGCCGGAGCAGGACTGGAAAACACACAGCTGAGTCAATGTGCTGTTGTGCCAAGTTACTGTGGTCTGGCTGCAGTTCTTCACATGTCGCAGAAAGGCCAGATCTTATTTGGATAGTTAAAGTGGCAGAATGGGCAATGTGAGTTTGGTTCTACACCAAGGATGTCCTCAGTTTAATTCATGAGGAGAGCTAGGACTCGTACAAGGTTCAAGATGAACTGTGCTTGCAGTCACTGGCCCAGAGTTCTTGGTGTGCTTGCATGATCTCAGTAGACTGGTAGTCCCAAAGGGCTGAAGCTAGTGAGTTGGTAACTCTTCTTTTGACATCACATGGAGAAAATAACTTACTATTCATTAAGATATCTCCACCCACAGCAGAGAAGGACCATTGCTAAATGTGATTTGATGCTTGAAAACCTTAATGAGGTGGAAGTGTTCATTTTTATAAAAGTAGTTCGCCATCGGAAGAAGTTGCTCAGTAAGACAATGGGTTTTCCATTGCTCAATCTTTAACTCAAGGCTGAAAAACACCTTCTTCCTCCCGCCCTCCAAATAATGTACTTGTTCAGTCAGAGATTGTAGACCTGAGGCAGATATTATTGTGTTGTTTTATTCATAATTTCCTGGTGGTCAGACAAGTTTTGGTGGTCTCATCTTGTCTTAAAGCCTTAGGACACAGCAAAGAAACTGTCAATTAAAACAGTCTTCATTCTTTTCTTGAATGAATTCAGTGTTTCATCTCAGAATTTTGCATCACTGTTATATCTAACTGTATGGTGGGTTAATTACCTTTCCAAGTCAAGGAGTATGAAATAGTCACCTGCAGGATCTGTGAGCTGCTAGTTGACAGTGGTAGTGAAGAAACAGTGGTTTCCTTTCTGTGTCAGTTTAACTTCTTAAAGTCTTCTTAATGCCCTTTTGCTTCAAGCTGTGTGTTAAGGATCTCATAAGGCAGCGTAGTGCAGGCTGCTGATGGATTTCAGATTTTGCAGCCTTGTGATACAGATAGCCTGAGGGATGTGTCCCTGGGACATTAGGACCAAAGACCTTTGTCATCAAAGGGTGTTGTTATTCCTCCAGCAGCGCTCTCATCGGCTGTTGAACTGCTTTGCATGACCAGTGTGTAAATACTGTGGTTTGACAAGACCTTTGTGTGGTTACTGCATTCACAGCAAACATGCAACCTAATTCTGGCAATGCTTAAATGAATATGTATTTTTAATAGGCCTGGGTCCTAGTGAATGCACATACCCACTTTTGTTGGATGGATCCCAGTTTGGTTTTGTGTATGTGAAAAACTTGCATTTAAAAGTAACCTTTCTCAGTGCGATGCAAAACAGTTTGCTTATCACTGTTGTCATAGAACTATTGTCCTTACACTAAGGCTGTAAGCTTGGATAGTGATGTTTTTTTGAAAGCTGCTGGGGCTGCTGAGCTTTTGGTCCATAGTCATCTGCAGAAAGAGCTGTGGGAGAGGGGAACAGAAGCCCCAGGAGAATACCAAGCACCTCTTGTTTTGAGCTTGATAGAGCATGAGCTTTCGCTTTATCACTTTTAGTAGATCACAGAAAAGAGGAAGAGAAGTTTCAATCTGAAAAAGCTAAAAATAGCTGCTTTAAAAAAACAGTTTAGTCTGTGAAAAGGTTGCTTTAATTAAGATCAGTGAAACAAATCTTGCCTTTAATACCCAACAGTGGGCAACCCTTTCTTTTACCTAATGTCTCCATTTGTAAATACTGGTGTTAGTGTGTATTGCTGCTCAACATTAGGAAGTTGAATTAATGTAATCTTTTTGTATTTTCAGAGAAATAGTGGAGCATATGGTTCAGCACTTTAAAACCCAGATTTTTGGGGATCGCAAGCCAGTGTTTGACGGAAGAAAAAACCTTTATACAGCTATGCCGCTTCCCATTGGGAGAGATAAAGTAAGTTTTAAATAGAAAAGTTTTTAATTGGAGATTTTAATGTCATATTCGTAGAGCCTTTATAATAACTGATAGGAACTATTATATATTTCTGGAATAGGTGTCTCCTTCTGTTGCCACTTTGCTCAGGGTGTGGCTTGCCAGGACAGAAGTGTGAGCTTGTTGCCATCAAAGCGGTCACTCCCCTTTTCATATCCCTTCTTTCCTCCCTCTCACCACTCAGGTGGTTTCTGGTGGTTTGGTGAGGTGGTTCAACTGCTCAAGACAGTGGACAAGCTCAACACTGGCACTAGGGAGAAAGTGAAAGCACAGTTTGGTAGAGGGGAGCAGAAGCACTCCTCTGGGCAGCAGCAAGCTGTTGTGTCAGCTTGTTAATCTCATCAAAGCCCACTGTAAGCTGATTCTTGCTATCCAGTAGCTGGAAGAAACTCCTTCATCCCTCCATTACCTGTATGGAACATCTTCCTTAATCCTTTACGACGTGAGAGCCAAATTAATTTAAACTGCACAGGTTGAGACCTGCTAGCTTAGCCCTGAGGCAGTTGAAGAGGACTCACATGTTCTGTTTGCCAGCTCTGTATATGGGGCGGTGAGTGCTTTGTTCAGTCACTCTGGTTGTAGCTGTGAAGTGTACCCACATGTGTGACCATTGACTGGTGAAGTAGAAGGGACTTTGTTGGAACATGCTAACACACAAACCCTATAAAACAATTTAGCCTACGCATTTGTGGTCTGTTACCAGATTGAATTTCCCGTGGCCTTTCTTATTTCGATGAACACTTGAGGATACGGTTGTTGTTGTTACTTATTTGTACTACAGTAGTTCCCAGAGGCTGTTTTACCCTTCTGGTGTGGGTGCAAGGTGAGGCGTGCACAGTTACAGGGGAAGACTATCTTATTCCGTAGAAAATGATTACAACCTAAGTAGACAAAAGTAAAATGTTATAGGGGGAAAGGGAAATACAGAGAAATGTGGAGATTTGCTTATGTGATAAAACTGGGAGCAGAGCTCAGGTCTTTTAAAATTCAGTAGCAGTGTGCTATAAAATACTTCATACTGTGCTTTGCTGTCTCATTGTGTGCCTGCGCAATGCTTGACATAGTTAATAGTTCTATCTGAATCAAGCTCTTAATAAAAATTACTTATATGAGATTTCCCCCAAATGTATTTAAGTGAATGTCATCCAGTAAAGGTCAGTCTCTACTCCAGTCTTAATTATTTTTCATTAACCGATAAGGTAATGTCTGGGAAAACTATAAAGAAATCATTAGAAGTGGTAGAGGTTTTTTTTTTGTGTCTCCGCTTTCACATGTAGTATTTCCAGTTCCAGTACAGATTTGACACATAAGAGTGCAAAGTGTTTACCAAAGGTGGAACAGTGTGGAATGAGTGTCTCCTAGGGGTTTAAACAAGTCCTGCGGATGCATGGAGAGGTACCTTATAACTATTAATACTTTCCCCGTTGTGGATGTCTGATGTATTTTATGACAAGTATGAAGTTCTGCATTTACTGAGTAAAGATAAATGAAAAATGGTTACCTATGGAGAATAAACAAACTGGGATCAAATTAATCCTCAGGTCTAATGAGACTTTGTGAGATGCAAGCTGACCCTGCTCTGATTGGGAACTGGATAAGATGACCTCCTCGTCCTGTTCCTTCTGTGTCTGAATGCCTGCTGACCGAATAGAACTCAATTCTTGATGATTTGGATTTTGAAGCCCATGTATACTAAATCATACATGGTAAAAAAAGTCTAGTGACTGTGTGTCAGCAGGAAGTGCTTTTGATGCCCCAATTCCTTTGTGTCCATGCAAATGAACATTGTAATCTACACCTGGGAAAAGGCTGACTTTAATGAGCTTGTTAAATCATTTTGGGTGGGACAATTACCTAGCCAGAGCAATGGTTATTTGCAGAAGGCAGTCACTGAGGGGAGTTTTTAGCGGAGGTTAGCACAAGATGGTTCAGACAGTTTCATCTGTGGCTCACACTTAGGCTCACTTTTAATAAACTCATTTTTTCCTGTTTCCCATGGGATATAGGACTTTGTCAGTTGTTCTGCCATACATATATTAATGTTATTATCTTGGAGGAAAGAGCTACTAGAGATAAATCTTCAGCTGGTTTAAATCGGATGTGGGGAAATTTAGCTTAATAAGGGAAACTTTTACATGGTGCTAAATTGGTTTAAGCATGATTTAAACCAGTATAAAGCTTGTACGTATTAGGACTTTCCTCCAGCATAATTAGATTAGGTTTCTTTGGGGGGTTTTTTGGACATTCTGTACATAACAAATGTAATAAGTTTACTGCACATCTGATTACGTTTAGGGTCATATTGAAAAGATTAATGAACATACAATGATTACGAGGTGATCCTTAATCTAAGTTGAAGAAGGCCTTGATTTACTTGCAGCATGCATTGGTAGTGGAAGAACTGATGCTAAACAGAAGGCTGACACTAAATTGCCAACATTTTTTTCCCCCCTTTCCTGTTGCTCTTTAACTTAATTGATGCACTCTGTCCTCATCTTTTGTTAGTACTGGTTTTCTGGGGTGGTTGGTATTTTTGGGGGGTTTTTTTGTTTGTCCTTGCTGACAACCCTGCTTATTATAATCTTTTCTGTTATCTATATAACTTTCTACTTGGCCTTCATGGTTATCGTACCTATTTTCATTCCTTTTGTATTGTACCTTATTTTTGTTCTTTAATTCCTTCATTTCTTTAGACCTTTTGGAACAAATATGGAACATGTAAATTATTAACAGAATATTGTCTTAGTTTTTACTTGTACACATTGAGAAGAAAGAAGTGTATAGGACTTTGTCAAGGTATGAAGATATTAAGGTTCCTTTTTCCTCATAGGTTCTAACAGCAGCAGGTCTGGGTGACCAGTGAAACTGTAGGAGATCAAAACATTAGATTTGTCTTTAGAGTTAATTCCCAATAGTAAAGTACATGGTAAAATTCCCATTTAAAACTACTTTGTCTTGAAATTTTTCATATTTTGCTTACTCTGTCAAACATGAGAGTGTTCATTTGCCCTTAAAAATGTAGAGTGGGATAAATGGAGTTTAAATCTCTTAGTAATATTTTTATTAGCAGTGCTGAAAAGTATATGTGATCTTGTTGATGTGGATAAAGGATACATTTCTTGGTCCTAATGTATTTTTATGATTTGATTTGATATTTTTTTTGAACATAAGCTCTTCAGTAGGATGTAATCAGGTGAGATATTAAAGGAAGAAAAGCTGGAAAGTTGGATTTAAACCTTACTTATTTGAGCAGTGACTCTAATTGAACTGTTTTGAAGTGGGGTTAGACCCAGCAGCAGAAACTGTTTGGGCCAAATTCAGCAGTGCGAATTCACCATCACAGCTATGCTAAACTTAATCGATATTTGCAGTCTAGCAACTGGAAGAGAAATTCTTCAGTCCTGGGTCTTTTATTTCCACCAGGGACGTGGATACGCAACACAGGTAGTCCCATTTTTCATCTTCTTCCATTCCGTTGCAGTGAAGGAGTTTTTTAAATTGAAACCAGGAGAGGGGAAAAATTAAATCTTTGTTTAGATTAAGGGTACCAAAGTTGTTAATAATCAGATTAGTTGTGTATTAACAGTATCAGGAATAGCAGAAATTACGAAACTTGTTTGGAGAAATTTAAAGGGAAATGCAGTTCAGATGCGACAGACGTCTTCCATCTGCTGTAAATGAGATGTAAGTTGAAGACCTTTTGATGGTGTAGTGGAAAAAAAGACTTCATAGAAAGCTTCCAACCTGTGTCGGCTGAAAACCTGGACCTTTATTTGCACAGCTTTTCAGCAGCTAACCGCCTGGGCCAGATTCA
Source organism: Ibycter americanus (assembly GCA_035590275.1). Lineage (NCBI taxonomy): Eukaryota > Metazoa > Chordata > Aves > Falconiformes > Falconidae > Ibycter > Ibycter americanus. The sequence continues at coordinate 28,156 of JAVJGI010010226.1, forward strand.
GACCAGTGACCCTGCAATTACAGATTCTAGTTCCTGTTGCTCTCCCACAGGCATACAGCTCCTTTCCTCTGCTCGAGCCTCCTGGTGAATGATGTTTGTACTAGAGGAGGGATGCAACTGTAATACTAGGTTTGACCGCCTACTATAAATTGTCAACTAGTTTTTTTGGTGCACAGGAAGGCTTATTATTTGTGTTTTATCTTTTCTTCCTATTTTTTGACTGAAGAAGCTGACTGTCGCAAAAGACCAGATGATTACATATATTAGCTTGCTGTTACCAATGTATTTTTGGTAGCCCACTAATTACAGTTTGTCTGTTAAATGGATGCCTTTTATATTTAAATTGTAAGCTCCCTGGGACAGGAAAATGCAATGTTTTTGTTTATATCCAGCACAAAGGGATACTCTGATCTTGTTATTTCTTGTAGTCACTCCCAGAACTGCTAATCATTTCAGACAAGCTTAAATTTTAGTCGGTGTAAGAACTTTGGTGCTCAGGCTTTCTTTGTTTTAACAAAGAGGAGAAATCAGCATTACAAGTAATTACAAGTAACTGGCTAAAGTAACTTACTGTAGTGTAGTTTGCCAGTGTTTTTTAGACAAAAAAAATCAAAGTAGGGCATAACGTGTCAAAGGAGTGCCCTTATTTCCTGCCTGATAGCATCACTAGTACTTGGGGGTCATCCTTTATTTTTTCTTCGGTATTTGAGTTTTGGGTTGTTGGGTTTTGTAGGTTTTTTGTTCTGTTTGGGGGAAGTGGTGTGTGTGTGTGTGTTCTCTTTGAAAACTCCTTGTGGATTTTATTTTCTCTTGTTTGAACTATGTCTACAGTAATAGTATACAAAGTGCTCTGGCCTCTAGAGAGTGAATACCAGAATTTCATGACTCTTGGCAGGTTGTGACAGACCATGTTTTGTTTTAGGCATGCAGGATCTGACATGAGCAATGATGCGTTAGTGTGTCTTAGGTATCTGAACTCAAGTTATCGGATCTTCATGAAGACCTCCCAGTTGATATGCAAGCACTTCCAAATTATAATGTTGCCTCAAAGAGGAAGATAGATGCCAGCTGGGAAGCATGCCAGCTTTTTGAAATACACCTTTGGAAAGATCTAGCTGTAAAAAGAGGCTGTACCTAATGTATGTTGTTTCTTCATCATTGCTTTTTTGTCTTCTCCCATGCTTTATAGCGCTGTTCAGAGGAATCCATCATCCCTTCCAAGCCCCTTCCATTTTCCCCTTTAAATGGAAAGAATCATCTTGGTTTGTTGTTTGGCATTGTTGCAGGTGGAGCTGGAGGTCACGCTGCCAGGAGAAGGAAAGGACAGAATATTTAAGGTGGCTATAAAGTGGATGTCCTGTGTGAGTTTGCAGGCTTTACATGATGCTCTTTCTGGTCGGCTGCCAAGTGTTCCATTTGAAACCATCCAGGCACTGGATGTAGTGATGAGGCACTTGCCTTCCATGAGGTGAGGGGAAGACATTGATGTTGTTTAGGAGGTTGCATTGTTATTTGAATCGCTTCAGAGGCTTTTGGGTAGGATGTGCTTTCACAGCTCAACCAAAATAATAGCTATCTAGCAATGGCATGCTCAGGCAAGCGGTAATATGGTGCTTTTCTGCTCATCTGGTGAAATTAGTAGCCTCCAGCCTGGACACAAGTCCCTTTTGCCGCTGGTCTTCAGACCCGTTCCATGTTTGTGTGCTCTCAGGTCAGGGGTGTCCTACCATCTCACTCATACCCAGTTTCTCTGTAGGCCTCAGAGAAGGAAGCCCTCCTTCCTGTGAAGGGCTGTTTTCTGAAGTGGAAAATAGTTGGAAGCTGGTAGATCTGTAAGGATGGTCTTAAAACTTGTTACCCTGTTTCTCTGTGTCCTTGGGCAGATGTTTATTGTGAATTTTGTGTAAAGGATGCTGTGCTAGGGGGGTATTGTTGTCACCTAGTAGAGCTGTTTTTATAAAAAAGAAAAATATGCAAATTATTTGGGTGTTTTTTTGAGCAGGTGGGATTTACAGCATTTGCAGTCAAACCCAGGAGATACTGGGTTTAATTCTGCTACCATGAAACAAGTTGCATAAGACTACTGTTCAAATTACGTTTAGTTGGAAAGTAAGGAACAAAGCTTAGTAGGGCTGAACTTTCTCATTTTGAAAGGATAAACAGGGAAAATTAGTTAAATTTATGTAAATATCTTTAAGGAGTCTTTTAGTACGTTGAGTTCATCCTCACATTAAGGATTTAAAAAAAAAAAGAAAAAGAAAATTGCTTCAGTCATGTTTTGCAACACAGAAAACAGCCCAGACTAGTTAGTCAGACATCTTTGTTCAGAGAAACGTATTGGTGCTGGTTTTGATTAGTTTGATATTAAGCATGCAGTATGGAATTACCAAGATAAAAGATGTGTCAAAAATATTTGTTAGATCTATTGTTTACCCGCACAAAATTTCCCTGTATTTCAGAGGAAGCTATGCACAAGTAAGGGAAGAGATTATGACATTTTCAATTGCAGAGTTGTTTATTTTCTTACTGAAGCATAGCTGAATTTTTAAAAGAGTACAGAAAAAGTTATTGATGCTTTTTGTTTTAATTAGTAGGTATATTAAGGAGTATACTGAAAATAAATTTAAACAAACATGAGGAGTAGCCAATTTCTTACTGTAACTAGCTGGATTTTGAGAGGCATAACTTGAGCTGTGACTGGAATTTCAGATTATTGGTAATTTGAAACACTGGCATTTCTGTGCTTTTGTGGATAGGAATTTGCAATAGTTACGGCTTTATTGCAGTGTTGGGTTTTTTTGCTTTAGTTTTATGATCTGAATTTATTTTCTTTATTGCAGATATACTCCTGTGGGGCGATCTTTTTTTACAGCATCAGAAGGGTGCTCAAATCCATTGGGTGGTGGCAGAGAAGTTTGGTTTGGCTTCCATCAATCAGTCAGACCTTCATTATGGAAAATGATGTTAAATATTGATGGTAGGTCCTATAAAGATATTTCCTGGTTCCTTCTTTCTGTTTCAGTGGAAAGGCAAAAAAAAAATTAGTTCCCTTTGCATTTCTTAAAAATTTCCTCAGTCTTGTTGTATTACAACATTTAACGTTTTTGTCTACAGTATCTGCAACTGCATTTTACAAAGCACAGCCAGTTATCGAGTTTGTATGTGAAGTTTTGGACTTCAAAAGTATTGAAGAACAACAAAAACCTCTGACAGATTCCCAAAGGGTAAAGTTTACCAAAGAAATAAAAGGTAATAATTAAATTACATAAAACTGCTTTACTCTGTCTGATGATATATTACCATTACATATTCAAAATGTTTTCTATAGTGGTTGCCTTATTGGGAGACAGATCATCATAGTGAAAAAGGCATGTACACTTTTTGAGCAAAACTGAGAGGCAAGAGTTGTTTTATTACTTGTAGTTCAAGGCTTTCAGAAGTCAGTGTTATGTTTTAGTCTACTTGTCTTTTTCTCTTACTACATCGGTTAATCTCTGTAGTTTGAGCGAGTCACTTTGTGAACAGAAGCAAAGTTGGGCCAGTTCAGATAAGTATGTGGCTTCAGATTTGATGAATCCCTAGTACAAAAAGTGAAGTGAGCATATTTGTTTATTGAACCAGCCACATTTAGGGCTCAGGTATGCACATAAGTAAATTACCACATATTCAAGAATCTGTGGTAACTATATATGTGCGTGCATTTTGCCTGCGGCAAATATAGAGTGGTTTAATTAGCTTGGCCCTTAATGAAAGTGCTTTAGTGAAACCATGAAGATGATATGTTTTACTACCGAGTGGTGGGCTGAACTACAACTTTCTAGCAGATGCATGATGATTTATTTTAGTGAGATTAATTACTGGCTTGTGACTTGTGCAAGCTTCTCATTTAAGTGTATGTTCTTATTACTGGTGTGTGTTGGCATCTGAGAGCATCTCAGTGCAGAGGTACTACTGATATCTTTTCAGCATGTAGAGCAGCATCCCTTATTATGTCAGTCTCCTTAAAACCAATTTATCTTCCCACATGAATATTGCTTTATTGTATTTATAAGTTATAGTTACTGTAGTGCTTTACTCTTCTTAAAGTACCCCCATCTCTAAAGTAAATACAAATTAAGTTAGAAATACAAAAATTTCCTGTTTTTCACTTTTGAAACATTATTGGTAGTGCCAGTCCCAGTTCCATGATAGAGATACTTCAGTTCCTAATCCAATGATTTCAAAATGTTCACAAAGACTGGGATTTCATGTTTTTTTAACATTATCTGATCTTAAATTTTTCCTGTTACTGATGTCAAGGTTTTCATATTCCAGATTTTACTAATTGAGCAGTGTGGTTTTGCATACTGACGTATATTCCATACATACACTCTCCTGGAAGTAATTACAGTTATTCTAATATGTAATAATTGAATCAGAGTGGGAGGACGGGATCTTACTGGTTTTGTTCACTGAAGGTTTCTGCTGGAAAATCAAGGTCCTTCATTATATGCTTGATAGGAAGAAAGCACTTAATAAAGAAAAAACTCCATAAATATATCCTGCATCTTCCTTGTTTCCACAAAATGTCCACAAAATGATCTTTGCCCAAGAAGTATTTAGCAAGAGAAGTATAAATAAATCCTGAGTTTGTCCCGGTTGTAATTGTTTTGAAAAAATAATGAGGCACTGAATTGCTGGCTGCTATTGTAAATTTCTCCATGAGGGTTTTTGTTCCTCAGATAAAGTACTCTTCTCAAATTTGCAGCAAAGCTAGCTGTAAATTGAGGCACTGAGGTAACAGTTTATCTTATTAAAAAATAAATATACTGTGATACAGATTTCAGAGGTATTCAGGAAAACTTTACTGAAGGTTTCATAATAGATGACACTCAAAACCCTAAGAAATTATGCGCAAAGCTTAGTGTGTTTGGCAGGTTATTAGTGCCTTTGACAGATAGGGGAAATATGCACTGTTACTCAGCAGCAGCCTGAGTTTATACACACGTGCAGATATATAAAGATTTCCTATCTACAGCCCCCTCTTTCCTATTCCTGCATGTTCAACTTCTGTCTCTTAATAGTCCACATACATCTGTTTCTGTCTGAGCATGAAAGTGCTATAAATGAAAATGCTGCGTTCAAGCTTATATTTGTGGGTAGTGGTCAATTAGAAACACTTCTTTACAGGTAGCTATGTTGTGCTGATTTCAGGTGAATAATTTCTTCTTGTGGAAGTTGCTGCCTTTCAGGTGGGCTTGGCTTTTGCGCCAGTGGAGTTTGCAACAGATGTTTGTCTTCACAAAGAATAAAGCTCTGTGGCCTCATTCCCATGGGCTCCTAGAGAATGTTACGGGTTTTTTCCCTGCCCCAATTCATTAGTTCAGAGTTGGCTGCAGTAGTTGGAGGTCTTACAGACATTGTATGTTTTGACATAAAGTATAAACAAGCTTTTTGTTTCAAGGCGGTTGTGTGCCTTTTTGTCCTTTCACCATCCTGGACTTCCTTAGAGGTATAGAATTGGAATTCACAGAATGCGTTCAGCTTCATCTGCAAACTCTTGGGGCTTTGGGCTTTGCCACTTCTCTTAAATTTGTTGTTGAGCTTTGGCTGAAGCTCAGGGGGTTTGAATTTTAAGACTACAGATTGGGTTTTTTTGAGTTCCGTCTGGGATATGCCCTTCAGTGCGCAGAGAATGTGCTAAATAGCGAATAGCTTTACTGTACAGTTTAAGTGGTCTCGTGCAGCAATTTAGGGGGCTGACACCTTGATTTTGAAGAAATGGTGATATGTGTTTTCCAATTTTTAGGTCTAAAGGTGGAGATAACACACTGTGGACAAATGAAAAGAAAGTACAGAGTGTGCAATGTCACCAGACGACCAGCAAGTCACCAAACGTAAAGTATTTTGCTTCTTTTTAAGCTTATGTCTAATCTCAGGCTGGAAAAGTATCTTGCCTACCTTACTGACACAGGAAAAGTTGTCTTGAAAAACAATACTTTCTTTGGTCAGTACATTTAAAATACACCTCAAGTTATTTTCCCAGTTTTGCTATTCTTTTTGGTCTATTTTTATTCTCTAATGAACGTCATGGCATTTGAACCAATTGCTTTATTTTAAATCTTCGGTGGTATGTTGTTTCGTTTGAGTTTTTTTGTGTTTTGGGGTTTTTTTGTGGGTTTTTTTTTTTTTTGGTTAATTTATGGATTTTTTCAACATTGGAAGAACAGGGTGCCCTATTGGTAGCATAATGTTTCCTAGAACAGTTGAGTAGAAAAGTAGTGCCAATTGGGATCAACTTTCTAATCTTGATTATTACCAATCTATTCTTCCTCTGGAAAAAATGTTTATTTTTAATCACTAACCAGAGATGTAGAAGTAACTTGAATGTGGAGGTATTTATTCCCATTTTTAAGAAAGTAGTATAAGGAACAAAACATACCAGCTTTTCACAAGGAGATAACTGATCAATACTTAAATCTGGTAATTATATATTTGAGCTTTGTTTCATGTTCTTTCAGTGATGTATTATTTTAATGAAAGGACAGTATTTGTGCCACCTTGATGTATATGCAGATGTGTGTGCATATACGGAAATATATTTGTAATGTATGGAAAGAGAGAAATGCATTTCTGAAGCACTAATTGGTTTTGTGACTCTCATAGCAGGCTTGCCATTTTTTGTGTATGGCATATCGTAAAATGTAATACTGGGAGCATCCCAAATAAACAGGAGACACTAGTCTGTCTCCAAGGCACCCAGTCTTAGGAAACTTAATTTATAGCTTCAGGTATCAAGAATGTTAGAGAAACAGCCTTCTGTTGTACTGTTAGAAGACACACGGTAGTGGCAATAGAATCTTAATTATAGAAGTATACTTGCATCATTTCAGCAAGGTAGGTGTAATCTCAATAAGCTTAACTTGTGCCAAGAAGTGTATTGAGCAAGTGTGGGAAAATATTCTACATAAAGTAATGGCTTGTTTTCATGTTTGATTTCCAATAGATTCCCACTTCAGCAGGAGAATGGACAAACAGTTGAATGCACTGTAGCTCAGTATTTTAAGGACAGGCACAAATTAGTTCTACGCTATCCTCACCTTCCATGTTTACAAGTTGGACAGGAGCAGAAACACACATACCTTCCTCTTGAGGCAAGTAAATTTTTAGGTAATACTGTATTCTGGGAATGGGGGAAGGAGGTAGAGGTAAAAAGACACAAATGTCGGCAAACTGTTTTTTAGTTGCCGGCTTAAGAAATACTGTAGTACAGCAAGAAAAAAAAACAAAAAACAGCAGCCAAAAAACTAGTTGCATTGTTGTTTTTTAACTCCCTTTGTTTGGGAATATTTTAGGTGTGCAACATAGTGGCAGGACAAAGATGCATAAAGAAACTCACTGACAATCAAACTTCCACTATGATTCGAGCAACTGCCAGATCAGCACCTGACCGTCAAGAAGAGATAAGCAAATTGGTGAGTGTTCAGTCAAATACGAGTGAAGTGTAGTAATGGACTTTGGTTTTCTTACCATTAGCAGATACTGAATGCTTTTTGCACTACGCACAGGTTATGAGCTTGTTTTTATAAGCCTTTCTCCATTAATTAGAAGTACATTCTCACAAAAGGTTTTCAAGTGGGTTTTTTGGTGCTTTGTTTCAAATTTTGAGGCACTCATGTATCCCAGTAGAATTAGCAGAGGCTGTGCATGTGTGGCTTCACCCATATATAAGGGGTATGTGCCCAAATACAGGTGATCTCAAAAAGTTTTGATCTCATAAAAATAACTTCTTTTTCTGCAAGGAATATCACCATTCCTTTCAATTTCAGATGCGGAGTGCAAGTTTTAATACTGACCCTTATGTTCGTGAATTTGGAATAATGGTCAAAGATGAAATGACAGATGTGACCGGTAGAGTCCTACAGCCTCCTTCAATCCTCTATGGAGGCAGGGTATGTTGAACAGATGCTGTACAATCTGTGATAGCTTCTATTACCAGCTGTGATAATATCTGTAATATAGTTGTTTTAAATTATGTTGGATGTAATGGGATGAAGTCACTGTAAGTGTAATTTTTAGAACTTATATTTAAGGTTTGAAAGTCCTTAAATGTATGGGCCATTTTGCATCTTGCTCAATTTCTTCTTTATTTCTGAAAGTAAAGCTAGGTTAAAAATGCGTTTATGTAAACCTCAGAGAAACGTGTCTTTTTCTTTCACACACTCTTTTATTGTGCGTTGCAAGAAGAAACCTGCAAATAGTGGTTCAAATCAGTGTGGACAGAGATGAACAGAGACAACTTCAATTATTGCTGTTTGTATTTTCCTCCATTAACTCTGAAATCTTCTGAACTTATGGTTGATTTTGATTGTTCTGGGTGGAGCAGCTGTGTTTAGGACTATTTTAAGGTATTAACTCTATCAACAGGTACTTCTCTAGAGCCATCGCTTCCTGTTGGAGTATTTACTCACGGTTTCTTTCTTTACAAGGGCTTTTCAGATGGCCTTTCTGACATAATCTTCCTACTGTGGTGTCTTTCAAAAAAAGCTTGAGAAACAGGATTTTCTATTGATTATATAATGTGTCTTGTTTTTATGCAAGGTGAAAGCTTTGATAGCTGGGATAACTTAATTTGTGGAGACTTTTGATGAATCCCATCTAGATCATGTATTGCCAGCTGAAGAGAGTTCTGTTACCTCCATAAACCTGCAATGGAAGAAGATCTTGCATCTTCTGCCTAAAGCTCTTCACACAAAATTGGGCAGATTAGCTCAAACCTTTCTTGATTGACAGATTAAGATAACCCAGTTGTCTTTGCCTGATCCTGAGTAGGGAGAGTGCTCTCATGAACTGTTCTGGCACCAGGGGAACAGGGGGAGCAAGGGTTTAATGGCGGATGAATGATGGGAAGTCCGAGCAGGGCGGGTACTGCGTTCAGCAGACACAACTCTGCAAAATGAATTGTCAGAGTTGTGTGTGTGTCCTGAAGAATTCCCATTAATTTTAGCTTTTGCTGCTAAATGAGAAGGCAGACACCATGGTAACTTGTCTAAAACATCTACAGGATACTAATACTTATTAAAGTAATGAATATCACCAGTATTACTTTAGTCATGTTGTTATATCCCTTGTCCTCTAGATGATCCATCACAGTAATGTCTGCTTAATGAGAGAAAAAGTGTTGCACAGGTCATAGTTGAATGACTGATCATATTTTGTCAGCTTGTTCACATTTTTTTTTAGAGTTGTGTGAGTGACATGGAACCACTATTTGCCTCTACTTAGTGATGTGTAAAATATTGATAATACTTAAATTAAATTGCTCTTGGAAAGTTCACTGAGTGGTTTTAAAGTCACTGTACAAATGTATGTTCTTATTAACATTACACACCAAGTGTGAATCTGACTTACTATCCATATGTAATTTCTGTCTGCTGCTGATTTATATAACCAAAGGAAACCATCAACAATAAAAATGAACAATATGAGCTTTATTTTAATGAGCTTTATTTTCACCCAGCTAGCAAACTGTCTTGCTACAGTGATAGAATGCTCCTTATAAGTTAGATGATGTAACAGTGGAGAAAAAGACCTGAAAATACAAATAGCCTGCTAGTTGGAGAGAAGTAGAAGCATAACTGATTTTTGTTAGTATGAATCAATTTTTACTTTAGTGTTTTGATTTTTTTTTCCCCCTCCCTTACACTACCAGAATAAAGCAATTGCTACACCAGTTCAAGGAGTCTGGGACATGAGGAATAAACAATTTCATACTGGAATTGAAATAAAGGTTTGGGCAATTGCATGTTTTGCTCCCCAGCGCCAATGCACTGAAGTTCATCTTAAGTAAGTGTGTTTCATCAGATGGTGATTTTATTAATTATGAATATTAATATGACAAAATATAATTTCACTTATTTAGAATATATATTTTTGTTAAATTGTTTAACATATGACAGTACAACTTTGACAGTGCTTTTGAAGTTCTGAGTCTTTGTGTTTTGAATGATGCTGATAGGATTTCATGATGCTAGCATTGAAATCTTCTAAGTCGGACTTAGCAAAAGCGATTTGTGCTGTATGGCAGGTTTCTGACCAGTGAGGCCTTAGGACAAAGTTTAAGATGACCAAAATGATGTCATAACAGGTACTTATCATTAAGTATTTGTCAGGAGTGAAAGCTAACATGTATGTTGTCCTGAGTTCTTTTCCTGGTTATGTGGAATAGATTTATTCATGCAGAACCTATTTAAAAGGAAAATTTTGAAAAGGAATCCAACTTTCGTCTACCAGCAGGGTTACTGTGATGTGCAAGTTGCTGTATTTACAAGATGAGTAGGACTAGTTTTGTTGAAAGATTCATTCAAATACTCAAAGTCAAATTTGGTTTCTCTATCTTTGGATGGAACATGATTGTTGAAAGATTGTTAGAAGTGACATCTACTATTCTTAGATCAGGGAAAGTGCGTGCCTGCGTAGATGGATTGTCTAATTCCTTTTTTTGCACGCAGTTGCTTTCCCATCATGCATGGGCAAGCGCTGCAGCTCTTAGAGGTGACTAGCAGGTGACTCAACTGGTCTTTGAAAGGTGAATGCAAGACAGTGATTGTTCATAACAGTACTATTGCCATAACAGTGTTCCTTTAGATGATTTGCCAAATAGCTTGGGAATTTTCCCCTAACAAGTGGTGAGTAAACAGTGGGAATCTTGACTTTTTACTTTTCTTCCCATTGTGTAAGACTAGGGACTTGTTCTCTCCAGGTACATGGCAGGAACTAAGCTGCCAGAGAATTCTCCCTTCCACGCTGTTGCCTCTAGTGGAAATGCCGCATAGAAGAAGTTAGTTTGAGACAGTCTTCAACATAACAAGCCAAAACAAAATTATTTGTTGGCTTAGATGGAGTTTGTCCTCACTGTGAAAGGACATTCCTTCATACTAGAAATAAGAGTACATCCGGTTGCATCTTGTTGTCTCTTGTTGTATCTTGTTGAGCAAGTTGGAACTCTGCTGCTGTAGATCTGTCAGAGTAAACACCTTCAAAATCCCTGAAAGTCTTCAAAATCATCCTGGTTTACCTCTCAGGAACAGGGAGAGAACCTTTCCTCTTGGACACCATACTTACAGATGGACTTCTAAAGGCTCAAAACCTGTGCTGTTTTAGACTTGCATATTCTGCCACTGACTCTTTCTGCTTAGTGGTGAGTGCCTGTTTTGCCAAGGAAGATGCTTAATGGGCCTATTTCTGCAAGAAGCCACATGCTGCAGGGTTGAAGCTCATAGTGTTATGATTCATGAAAGTTAACAATGGATTTGGAAGAAACTAAATCTTCACACCCTCTCAAGTGGGTAAGACTGTATTATCTGTCACCCTGTCGTGAAGACAAGCAACTTTTTAGACACCTATGGGGGCATCCACTCCAAAATAATAAAAGGGGATTTATCAGCATTTATGTCATTTAGGCATTGCTGCCTGGGATCATGTTTACTATGGTGGTCATTAAACCAAGAGCCAAAGAAGGACATTTCTGGGTATGTCTGCACTAGTGTTTTAGTTTGGATGAGGAGTGTGTATTTGTTGTCATTCTCCTTATGGTTGCCAGTTGCCTTACCATGTTGTGCATCAAGGAGCAGTCTGAGTGTACAGTGTGGATTTTTTTTGGATAAAATTGGGCTAGAGGATGTGCTTCAGCCACTAAAGGATGCTCAGCCCACTGCAGCGGACTACAGCCACTCTCATGAGAAATCCCAGAAACATATAGCATGGATGCTAGTCCCTTGGTGCCAAGTAGTCTGCTTGGTCTGCACTGTGACACTTCACTACTTGCTCATCTTGTCTTTGTTTTATGGGGATGGGACTTACAGACTACTCATGCACCATTGACTGCAAGCATCTAACCTGGAGAAGACATGACTTTGAAGATGATTTCCAGGCTGGTTATACTTCAGAGAGCGCTAGACTCCTACACTGAAGTGCTTTCGATTGTCTTGCTTGTAGCAGGCACACTGTCCTTTTGGTGTCCCTGCAAAAGGAAAGATAGCCAAACGCTACCATGTCAACAAGAGCCAGGAGAAGGAGGCAGGCTGCAACACAGCTGCAAGCACAGGGCCTGAGGCAGTCTTCACTGGTAAAAGCCTCTTGACAAAATTAGGTTTCTGACCAGTTCCATCAAAGGGTGACTTATTTACACCATCCTTGGAGAATGTTTGTGTTCACCTCCAGAATACGCCTTTTCTCTGATATCTAGCAAGGTTTTCTTGTGCATTATTATTGACATTCGATCAATTTGTGGAGACACAATTCCTGGTAACTTCTGTTGGTTGCTTTCCTCACCAAGAAAAAGAAGGAAGTCCAGCCATTTCTGTAGTGGTAGTACCACACGGAAGTATGGTAGAGCAGGCTATCCAAAATACCATCATTGTGGTGGTTTTTTCAAAAAGTAGCTTATACTGTATCTGCAGTAGAAAGATCAAATAAGGTGGAATTTGCTTTGGAGGTTAAGTTTTTATTAATGGTGTTACTTACGCAGTGTATTTCCTCATCTTCCCCTGTCTTTCCTTCAGTGACTACATAGGCGTAGTCAATTAAAGATGAGCTTGGGGTAAATTTCCAGGTTTTTGGACAGTGCAACTCTACAGGTTTAACAGAATTGTTCCATTAAAAGTAAGAACAACAATCAAGATGGGTTTTGCTACCTGAGAAGCTAATGCGTTGATTTACATCCCTTAGGTCCTTTACAGAACAACTGAGGAAGATTTCCAGAGATGCAGGAATGCCAATCCAGGGGCAGCCGTGCTTCTGTAAATACGCGCAGGGAGCTGACAGTGTGGAGCCCATGTTCAGACATCTCAAGAACACTTACACTGGGCTGCAGCTTGTTGTAGTAATTTTGCCAGGAAAAACGCCAGTCTACGGTCAGTAAGTGCAAATCATGAGCATGTGTTTCAGTCGCAATTTTGTATGTGTATTTTTTGTGAAGTAGCTGAATGAGAGAAGTTTAATTCTGGTTTAACTGTATAAATTCCATTTAGGGAATGGGCTATAAATTAATTTTATTCTTGTTCTTGTGCTGCATGATGTATTATATTAAGACCTTAATTTTAATTATTTTTGTCTGTGCTTTTAATTTGCTTTGTCACATTCTTGCTGTTGGTTGCATTTGAGATGCCGTTTGTGAATGAGAAAGCTAAACCAGGGCCTTTGTGGCATTGATGAAATTGTTATGCGGTGGACTAAGATATAATTACTATAACTTGTGTGTGAAACATTCAAAGTGATTTGAAGAAGTAATGCCCTCAAGAGCTGTGCAGCTTTTAGAACATCCTTGCTTACCTTCTCACCCTTTGGCAAAAAAAGTTTAGTGAAGATTTCCACCAATTGATTTTTTTTCCTATTCTTTCAGTTTGAGTCTGGGGTTGTGAGGAGACAGATGCATGGATAGGTGAAAACTCAGCAACTTAAACTGTTTTTTGGAAATAGATTGACAATTAGGGCATTTTAAATAGCACATACACGTAGTTTTTAAATGTTTTAGATAAACCATGCATTTTGGTTTTAACTAGCCCTTCCTAAGGCAAGACTGCTCATTTTCCTATCCTGCCTTTCTCCTTTATTCACTTCCCTGGCGTAGTTGCAGTACAAACCACAATTTTTCTCCCATAGCTTCACGGACTCTTTCTTCTCTAATGGCTGAGATCTACCAAGCAGCTGCAGATTTGTTTTATCCCATCCTGTTCCCCACCCTTACCAATTTAATGTAGCAGAAAGTAATTTCCTACCTTGCTTTTCTCAAGATTATCGCATGTAAGATAAAAAGAGATTTTAAAAGGAACCTTAACAAAATCCCCTTTAATTCAGCCTTGCAAAGAAAGTGGCTCATCTCTTAATTTGTTCAATAGAAATTCAGTGCAAAATGACATTTTCACTTCTGCTGCTTGGCATTGAAAGGGACTCTCTACTTAACCACTGAGGGGATGTGGTACCACTCTCATCTGTTTTCCTTGTCATTATCTTTAATTATAGTTCTTTCTGCCCTCTCTAATTATCTCTTTATTTTCTCCCTGAGCTCTTCCATAGTCTTGCACTTCCTATACCTCGTCTTGTCTTTTCTTCCCTTCTCCTCAAAAAGCCTCTTTCCCTTTCTTGTTGCCAAAGGCAGGGGGAGGTTGCTCTTCTCTGAGCCTGCCTTGAAGCCTAAATTTCTTCTTTTCCTGAGTATAAGAGTATGGCTCTCTTAAAGCCTTTAAGTCTCAATTTTGTTGTTACCAATAAGATTTGTTCAAACCTTTTGAATAGTACAGTTCTTAATGAGTTTCTTCTGGAGTTTTTATGGGCTGTCGTTTGCTAAACTAGCCATTTATGTGAGTGGTAAACTTGCAGTGATGAACTGATCAAGTGGCTGGCTGAATATTATTCAGCACATTACTATTAAGTTTGCATTACTAGTTCAGTGTTTAATAATGAAAGAAGTGCTCATCATCCTAGTATTTTCCACGTTACCCACTTTATTAGCCAAAGGTTCTTCCATGCTGCTGATAAAACACTATAATTATAAAATTAGTGTAATTAAAAAAAAAAAAAAAAAGTATTCTTAGTTAAAAGAAGCCAACAGTGCTTTTAGTTATATTTAGGACCCAGTCACTGCGCTGTTAGCAGATGAAGCAGTATGGAAGTGGGAGGAGGTTTACTGAAGGCTGGGGTTGAGTTTGGGGGTTAGGTTTCTTCTTGTTTCTTTAAACTCAATCACCACTTTGCTAAAATTCTAGGTGTAGTTAATTGTCACTGAATTAACGTCTCCTGTGTTGTTTGATTTGCAATATGCAAATATTTTGGGGGTTTTTTTCCTCTTTGTTTTGCAGCGGAGGTGAAGCGTGTTGGTGACACTGTGCTGGGAATGGCTACACAGTGTGTTCAGATGAAAAACGTGCAAAGAACAACACCGCAAACTCTGTCTAACCTTTGCTTGAAAATAAATGTCAAATTGGGAGGTGTAAATAATATTTTACTGCCACAGGGAAGGTAAGCTATCTTTCAAAGAGGAAGAGGGTATTGTATTGTAAAGAGAACATGCGTCATATTAAAATAACTGGGTGCTTTTATCTGTAGTCATAGCACCATAGTTTAAGTGACTCTTCTGACGAACCTATCGTTTGGCTTCTAGTAAGTTGTCCTGCAAAAGTTAGGTTACAGAGACTGGAGAAGAGCCCTTGTTCCATTTGAAATCTGACCATTGAAGTTTACAACTTTCATTTGAATGAAAAATTTATAGTATTTTATTTGTCTTCAGTTTTCAGAAACAGAGACAGTCTTGAATAGTAGTGCCTTTTCCTTGTGGTCAAGATTCTTCATTTTGTTGTGTATCTTAACTTACATAGACATTTAAAAAACCCAAAAGCTGGGAGCAGAAAACCACTAATTGGTTTTCAGGTCCAGTTTATCTTGAAGTTTCTTATTAGGATTACATTGATAAGTTTTAGTCGTACTGTGACTATGTTCTGTGAAGTTGCTTTGATGCTACTTAATTCCATATCTGACATGTCACTGAAGTTCTCCATATAGTTGAGTGGGAGTGAAATAACTATCTTGCTTATCTGTTAGAAAGGAGGGACCCTGCTGTTAAAGACTACACTTGTTTTGTGTGTCATCTCAAAACAAATGCTCTTAAATTGAAACTTTTAATCAGTTTTATTGAAAAAATAAGCGGTAAGAAATTCTAAAGGAAGAAGGAAGAATGAACAAGATAGAGCTTGTTCTGTTTTACCTGTGCAGGATAGAGAAAGCTAGCATAAATATATATCAAGTTTTTTTAGTCAAAATGAACAACTAGGTTTCTATGTTAGTAAAAAGATGGCATTTTTACAATCATTGCATTTCAAGTTATAGAGGGAGCTCAGGGATCAACCTGCTGCATCGTTCTTGGGAGCCTGTTTCAAAGAAGTCAACATTCTGTTTTGCACAGATAAGCACATTTTCACTTTGACGTATTTAGGCTAGTCGGAAGGCAGCTGCTGAAAAGTAATCCAACAAGAAGTACTTAAGGAGGGAAAAAAACCCACATTATCAGAAAGCATATATATTTTGTGTATCTTGTTAAATTCTGTTTATTGAACTCTGTTTATTGAACTAAATATACTTAGCCTGGGTAATGTGCTTGTTGGAGATCCTATTAAAGCAATTAAAAATCATCATATTACAGAGCATGCATTTCAAAGGCACAGTGAGTTGGTTTGTTTTAGTTTTTCAAAAAGGAGTTAGAGATACTGCTGTGGAAACAAAACAGAAACACACACGCACACCCCGTATGAATAGTTTTATGCTGGATTCCTAAACATAAGTACTCTGTTAAATGTTAAGTGGCATGTGTTGACGACAATAATGTGGCCAGAAAGTTGAATTCTGCCCATTATACCAATAAACTATGCATTCATGAAAATTGAGTTATTTAAAGGGAGGAGGAAAATGGCACAACTACACACAACACCTAGACATTCTGGAAAAGTGCAGGTTTTAGCATTTAAAATGGAAGTATTTAATATTTTCTGTTGGTTGAAGGGGTGGGAATGAAGCAATCATAGCATCTGTATATATGCACAGTTATTTAATTTTATCAGATGTTATTTGATGCTAAGGAATCAACTTCTACTCTTTTCTGTGGTCTAACTAATAAAGGCTGCAATTCTCCAAGTTAAAAAGGAATTTTTTTTTACTCATTTTTAATGAAAAGTAACAATTAACTATGCTTTAAAAATATGTTAAGTGTTTAGTATAAGAACCCTTATCTGGACTTCTAATTACTGTCACAATACAGGTGACCAACTCTGTAATCAAGTGCAAATTGTTGACTAATTCCCTGCAAGAGTATAGAGTGTTACTTGCTTGTTACAATGTGCTTTATTAAGCCTTAAGTCTTGCTGCTTTTACAAATTTGATTTCTCTTTATCAGACCACCAGTATTTCAACAGCCTGTCATATTCCTTGGTGCAGATGTAACCCATCCACCAGCTGGAGATGGAAAAAAGCCTTCAATTGCTGCAGTGAGTAAATTGTGTAATGATCTTTAACCCCTGCTCTCTTCTGCTGCTCAGCTGTAATGCATTTTACTACTTTCAATTCTTTTGTGGTCCATTTTTTCAGATTGCCTAATTATAGTATTATAAATGATTTTTTTGCAAGAATCTCATGAAACTTTGGAGAGCTTGCTCTGATATTAATGACTTAAAAGTGTGTATTAGCTTGTAAAATGCCTGAACTGCTAATATGCAGAGGAGCTTTTCTATTAGCTGATATTTAACAGCAATCTGTAATAAGGTGGTGCATGTTTAAATCTGCCTTTTCAGCAGTTAAAATGTTAAGAATTTATCCATTACTGATAGAGAACTAGGCTGGCTCAGTTGTGGTTTTTGGGAATTCAAGCTTCCTGACAACACAAAATGAGCAGTAATCTCTTGAAAATGTACTCCTTAAATACAGGGAATGGCCTTTGATTATGTCAAAAGCCTGTAATGACTGCTCTGGCTTATTTAATAATGAAGATCTTTGGTGATAGTATGTGCAGTATCTTAGCCTGTGGTGCTAAATAAACAAATACCTTTTTTAAGAAGTTATACATGTTTGTCCAGGGAAAAGCATGTGGAGATGTGCCTAGGTGTGATTTCTGACATAGGGAATTTGGAATCTTTTTTGATTGTCTATTTTTTCGGTTTGTTAAGACCCACACCACTTTTACAAAATATGAATTTTTCAATATATGAAATAGTAATTTTTTACAATATATGAATGTTTCATAAATACAAAAATCCTTTCCCTTGGCGAGCAGTGTCTGTTTGGTGAGGATATTTCTGTGGTGCCTCACCATTTCAGTTTTAGGGATTCATCCACAGTGTCCCAGAAGGGGACTCTGTCTTCAAGAGTTCAAATTCCTCCAGTCCAGACTAAATCAATGGTTTCATGGTATCATGCTCCAGAAGCATATTTGGGTTTTTTTAACTGTATGTGGGTGCAAATAGGAAATTAGTCTTCTAGTTTTAAAATAAGCTTCCTGTTTCAACAGGATATGTTACCGCACATAGACTAAACTGAAAGCTCTTTCCGAGCATATTATGATTTTGACTACATCTTTGCTAGGTCAACCACTTAGTTTACCAGGTACTGTTAAAAAGGTAGTGCAGTTATCTTCATGAAATATCTTTGTTAAAGTGCTTCTCAGTTTGGTTTGATACTGAGCATTTTTTCAACAGGTTGTAGGAAGCATGGATGCTCATCCTAATCGATACTGTGCCACTGTTCGGGTCCAGCAGCACCGCCAAGAAATCATCCAAGATCTGGCTGCCATGGTCAGGGAGTTGCTTATTCAGTTCTACAAATCAACTAGATTTAAACCAACTCGTATTATCTTCTACAGAGACGGCGTTTCTGAGGGGCAGTTTCAACAGGTTATATTTTTCTTTTTGTGAGATGTTTTGATTATGTAGTTTTCTGGTAGTAACGTAGTGCTGTGTAGTTGGAGTTATGAAAAAAGTACACTTTTAACAAATTTGTTGGATTCTAACCAAGCAGAGCAGGGAAAGTGTTTTCATACTTTTCATGAGCCTTATTTTAATACTTTTCCACTTTAAAATACTTCCCTTTGCAAAATTGTAAATGATAAAGTATAGTTTTAGCACTCAAGCTATGTTCAACATCTGTGACCTGTTAAAGATATATTAGTCAAACTGTGTCCTGTAACTGTAAACTGAACTTGGACAGTAAAGAAAACCTAAGTGTAAGCTAATTTTTCTTATTTTTTAACGAGGATTAATAAATGCTGTATTATCACACTGTCACGTTTAATTCATTCGTGATAAAATTCAGCAAATACTTTGTGAAATTTTTTGGTTTACTTACAAGTATCATATTTTATGAAATATTTTCCTATATATTTTAAAGATATTTACATATGCTTTCCTTTCCTGTATCTTATACATGAATTAAAAGATAACAGAATTTAGTCAGCTTCTCAAAATCCAAGGGGCAGGGAATAATATCACTTAGTAAACCTGAATTAATAAAATTATCTTTGTATGAACTTCAGATATCTTTTGGGCATTTATCGCTCTTTTTCACTGAACTTTGAATTCATAATTAAGCCAAATTCCAAATGATTGCTTTTTGTTTTATTGCACTTCCCTCTCTCTTGCTTTTATGGATGCCTGTAGTCCTGCATGAAACTTCACAGAGCTGTGAAAGAGCATGCAGTTGAGCAATTCTGGATTTTATCCCTTGTACTAGCCTGAAAAATAATTAGGCTGTTTTATATTCAACAGCCTTATTAAATGTTCATTTGTATTTGGCAGTTAAAAAGATTTTGACATACAGCTTATTAGTCCAAGCCTCACGCTTGGAGCTGAACAAATATGGAACCAGCTCTCGCCTGGCTCAGGAAACTGGTGATCTAATTTGTTCTCATTAAGTGAAGAAATTAAGGTTTGATCTTGCATGCTTTGACATCTCATTACTCTGAGTGACAATGCAAGAAGTAACATGATAAATAAGAGTAATTCGTAGATAAATAAGAGTTATCTGTAAGATAGCTATCTTTCATATTTATCATTCATCTTTATGTTTATGATTCAGGTTCTCCATCACGAATTGTTGGCTATCAGAGAAGCATGCATTAAACTAGAAAAGGATTACCAGCCTGGAATTACATTTATAGTTGTGCAGAAAAGGCATCACACCAGACTCTTCTGTACAGATAAAAACGAACGGGTATGTTCTAACCGTGACCGGCAAGTATCTAGCAGGCAGCCAAGTTGCCGCAATATGACTCAGTCAGAGATCAATGTGATCAGACAAAAGCTGTTTATTATCCCTAACAAGCCTTTTTATACATTTCTTAAGAATAGGTGTTTATACGTGATTGGTTCACTCACAGAGCATCAGTTCATGATTGGATGGCTGTTTCTTTGCTACATCTTTAATACACTTCTACTTGCGCACCTGGCAGTTCCCTTATCTTGTCAGCTCAGCTCTTCTCAGGACTTTCCCAGACTCTTCAAGGATGCACGGGTATCTGTTCAAGGCTAATGTTAACAAGCTCGCGTGCTGATCCCTCGGACCAGCTGAGGTTTCCCACAGTTCCCCCTTTTTGTATTTGTGCTACAAAAGTTGTCTGTGCCATCCGTTGCAGGGCCCTTCCGCAACAGAGACACAAGACATGGCAATATCAATAACACAATTACAATCATGAACAAAATCAACATCCCAGTTTTTATCAGAGACAAGAACCACCTTGACAGTCCCCATCCTTTAAACACATTACGTAACCAATCCAATCCATCATCTGCTTGTAATTTCTTCACTCCATCTTTCAGAAGCTGTAGATTGCTGAGCTGCTGGTTAAGTCAACACGCATCGTTTCATCTGAGTCACTAGGCCATCTGGTAAAGTTTAAATAAAAACACATGGGAGCTTTTATAGTTCCTAATAATTGTAATTCTTGGGGCTCTAATGAGATAGGTGGGAAGTTGCCAACCTTATTAAGACCTGTTCCCGAGTACTTTTTTCACATATGTGACTTTATTTAGCCGCACTTCAGGGGATTCACCAGTCCTTCCCCCTTTTTGTTTTTTCAAAAGGTTGATTTTATGAAAATATCTTAACAGAAACTTCTAATCAATTAAGTGAGCATGAGAAATTGTGTTTAACTTGTAAATTCTATATATAAGCTGCTACGAAAGATTTTCTATCCTAGAAAAAGATAAAACCTACTTAAAAGCTCTTAAAATCTTAGAATTAGGCAAGTGTTTCACTGTGCCTCCATTCTGAAACATGGAAGTGGAAATTGTGTAGAACAAAGTTTTACTTGAAATAAT